>CAKAOH010040866.1:46412-237061 GCA_916701665.1 Sebastiscus tertius | reverse complement strand
TTCTGGGGGTATCGTTCCTATGAAGAGGGTAGTTTAGAGTTTAGTTTATTTATTGACTACACTGAGGGCTTGTTATATTTTTCATAATTTATTTATTTATTGTGTTGGAGGTGAATGTGCTACTTATTTTGTACTGTAATTACCTTGTGCCTTTTCTACCTTTTTTCTTTTCTTAAAACTGACTCGGTGTAGACTGCTCAGAATTCCAATGTACTTATAAGAGCAAATGGAAAATACAACTCTTGAATCTTGAATTTTCAATAAATATTTAATAATAACAATAATAATAATAATAATACATATATATGAATAGATACTCCTGGATAGAAAGTGAAAAAAATGATTACTAAGAATAATGAACACACATTTAATATAATATAATAATATATATTTATAAGTATAGACGCCTCGTTTAATGTCCATGCCAGCCCTTTATAATTAAAATTAAATTAAATAAAATATATGCCTAGATGGGCAATAAAAAAGATCAACAACTAACAATAATTACATTAACATTAAATATATATATTTTCTTGCTCAATTAATCTGCCATTCCTTACTAAAATAAAATGAAATAACCAATAGACAGGACATTAAAAAATAACAAATAATTTAAAAATATATATATAAATATAGGCCTTGTATAAAGAATACATTTCCATACTTTCTCATTATTTGAGCTGTCATTTCAAAAGGATAGAAAATATAAGAACCTTTGTATTTCGAAATATTAGGAAATTATCGATAATATAAGGCTGTATTGAATTATTAAACATAGAGTCATTAATTAAATATAAAATAAAATCACTACAATGTGTAAAGGTTTGGGTATCTCTAAATATATACAAGGCAAATGTATTTCTGTCTCATTAATGTTAATATGCAGACTATAATGTTGATGATAATATTGACATGTTTTCTGTATAGGCCTCATTTTGTAAGTTACACATGTGAAAACATTTGATATGGTGTGTCCATTAATGCTCATACACATATAGGCTGTATGTCATATGTTTAAGTGCATCTTTCTGCGATGAAAATAATAGTTTAATTGTGATACAGACATACCTGTCTTTCCGACAGACCCAGGTTGAGAGCCAGTTCAGATTTCCTCCTGATGGTGATGTATCTGTTGAAATGAAACTCCTTCTCCAGCTCCAGCCTCTGATGGTCTGTGTAAACTACCCTGTATTTCTCCTTCGTTCTTGTTTTACCTGCGTCAAGAAACAAAAACACACAACTTTTGAGATTGTGCTTCTTTCTTCTTCTTTTTTTTTTATTTAAGGTTAAAGGAATACATACACATACTTGTAAAGGGACATACAGACAGCAACAACAACATATATAAAACAAACAAAAAAGAAACATAAGATATAGAAAAGAAAAAAAATGTACTACCCGATGCAGTGTCAAGAGATAAGTTCATATTCATATACATACAACCAACCTCATATATAAATATACATACATACAGTACATACATATGTCTATATCCACACGCGCATTCATATAGATATCCACTTAGACACATTCTCTTACACAATTATCTGTTCTATTTTACAGACAAAAAAAGGGACATATTTACATCCCTTTAGCTGACCTTTATCGACATTATTTATTTATTGCTATATGCTTTTTTCTTTCTTTCTTTCTCTTTCTCTTTCTTTAGCTGCCAGGCGGTTGAACTGGAAGATTGACACAGAGGAGGCTGCATGCCAGGACCGGCCTATCTGCACATAGTATCTTTATGAGCTGCCTCTTAAATCCACATCGCTCTGCTTTCTCTACACATACGCAAATTGAGCTTTTTCATCTTTGCTTTGATGACAACTGTAGTACACTGAATTTCAAACAGATCTTCTGCTGACAAGTTAAAAAGAAACACACGACACAGGAGATAAGAGAGAAACTGGAGCGACTGAAGAGTTAATGCACTGTGGGATTTGTCTCACGGGCCTTTAACAGGAGTGTGTATGTAAAGTTTAATGTAAAGTTTGAAAACTAATAGCTGACAAATCTTATTAAAATAAAAACAATTATTGATGAACATCCATATTCCCACAAGATAAATTAATTGAATGAATATAAATGATGTCTGTTTTTATTCTAGGCCTTCATAATAAACAAACATTCGATGATTCGATGTAATTCTAAAGGCCTACAGTTTGTATTACTCCACTTTTGGAGACGCTGGCTGCGAAAAACGTCACTCTTTCCGGGCAATATAAGTCTCTGAGAGGAAGGGAGGTTGGTGCATATCAAAGTGATGAGGTGTTAAAGGCAAAGGCCACCGCCTGGATATGACGGATAACACTGAAAAACGACAAACAATGTGACAGGGAAGTCGAGCTCACGTCTCCAGCAGGAATAATGACATTAACATCACAACTGGGCCTGGCGCCGGTTCCTCACACCTTTTCTTTTTTATTATTTCCACCACAGGAGAAGACATGAGCTCCATTTTCCCATCAGAATTATGAGATATGGACGCGTTAGACTGATTATCTCTGCAACAATTACAGCGTTATTATTATTATTTTATTTATAGAGGCCAATTCAATTATATACTATAAATACTCTACTGTATTTCAGTCTGTGGGGTGGATTTGTGGAATGGGTTAGGAGGTGATGGGTTGAAGCAAAAATATAAATCACTTTAAAAAGCTACAAAAAAGATATTTTTGGGAGGTATATGGAGGAAGAGGGTTGTGTTGAGGGTTGGTTTATATCTTCTTTTTAACAACGGATGGATATGTGGGTTGAAAATAAACTTGGGATGCTGTTCATATATTTAATTTGGGATGTAAATAAATCTGGGATTGTTTATATATTATATTATCATTCTATCTTTCTATGATATATGAGTTATTAGAGGAGAAGTGAGAAAGGGGTATAGGGAAATATAAGTTTTACTTCTACCTACTCCTTTTCGGACACTATTACTCTTGTTTTGTGTGTTATTATTTTGTATCTGTTTTTATTTATTTTATGTTCGAAATAAAGTCTTTCATTCATTCATTCATACTCTCATTCTGTTAACAGTTTAGACAGGTATTAGCCTAAATGTAAGCAACGCGCATAAGGCAAGTGTCAAAAGACAAGTTGCTTTCTGGTCTTTCAATTTCTGTGGAGCTTTTTACGCACAGTCTACTTTTATCATACGTTTTAAAATATAATAATTTTGGCCTATTGATGCTTAGCCATAGTCTTTAATTACACAAATTGAATATACTTGAATTGTGATGACTAATTGGTCTTTTATAATGTTCATTATAAGTCTTTTTACTCATGGATTTTTATCTTGGACTCTGTCTGTGGATATGTGTGAGATTTTGTCGTCTGCTCTGTTGACCTGTTTTTATTCTGCACTATGTCTGTAAAGCACTTTTGGTCAGCTCATGTTGTTTTAAATGTGCTATAGAAAAATAAAATTGACTTGACTTGACAAATACCTCGAACAGAAACTGCGGTGCGTAAAAATCGAACGTCGTTGTTGCAATCGAATCGAATCGAATGCCATAATTTGACACGATGTTTCAAGATGAGAGGACTCACCTGTAGAAGACGCTTGCGCAGTTTTACTCATCCACTGGAATGAATTGCGCCTTTCCAAATCAGGAGAGAGTTGTGCAATATTAACGTTGTTCTCCGGCGGCGGCTGTAAGCCTGACGAACCTGGAGGATGCATGTGAGTGTACTCGGTGGAGCAGTAAGGAACCTGTCCTGGAGAGGAGCTGTTCATGGCTGCAGCAGGAATAGTATTAGGAGGTCCCTGCAGACTATATGCACCCCAGTCTTCCCTCGGAGGAGCTCCATAACTGGGCCCCCAACTCCCAGAAGACTGTGCGTGCGTATCCATGTTTGGCACATGATGGTATCCGGTAAAGTCGGCGTACTGAGGTGTAGAAACAAAGTTCTGTGGAGGCAGATTGATGCTCGTTCTTCTCACTGGACCTTGGTGATACATGCCGCTTTCTTTATCCAGAATGTATCCCACATACATGATACAACAACAAAAAAAGAATGAAATATAATAAAGCAGCAAAAGGGTGTGATGCAGCCCTTTTTTTTAAGGCGACATTGTTGCCCCTGAAACTGTTAAAAAGAAACAATCCTTCTGCTGTTTTTAGTCCAAATGAGTTCCCAGTGTGAATAGTTCCAGTCTGTCTGCAGTCTCACATGATGTGTTTCTGTTGACAAGATGGTAAAGGTATACTAAGGCCTGCCTGACGTCAGCCGACGTCCTCAACTCTTGGAGATTTGCATTCAAATGAGGTTGTCTTGTGCTGCAGGCCCAGCTGTCCTCTTGCTGTCCCCGTCATCAGCTGACAGTGGGCCTATCCAGAGCAGGAGTCCTCCACTCCATGAATACATTAACACCACGGCCTATCAGCTGCACTGTTAAGTCAAGTCAAGTCACATTTATTTCTATAGCACATTTAAAACAACATGAGCTGACCAAAGTGCTTTACAGACATAATGCAGAATAAAAAAAAACAGGTCAACAGAGCAGACAATAAAAATCTCACACATATCCATAGACAGAGACCAAAATAAAATCCATGGGTAAAAAGACTGTTATAATGAACATTATATAAAAGGCCAATTAGTAATCACAATTCAAGTACATTCGAAAGCCAAAGAAAAGAGGTGGGTCTTGAGCTGTGCTTTGAAAGACTCTGTAGAGGGAGCAGATCTGATGTGGAGAGGCAGTTTGTTCCACAGACTAGGTTAAGAATTTCCCAGTAAAATAACAGTAAAGAACTGGCAGCAGGGTTGCCTTTATGTTACTGTAAAATTAACATTATTATACTGTCGCTGAAATTTACAGCTTTGTACTGTTAATGAAAAATACTGGGTTTTTAAAAAAAATTAATTTCACAGTATTTTACAGTTAATTTACTGTTTAAAGATACATTATATAGCTGTTTTTTACACTTTTCTTTTACATTATCTCACCGATTTGTTTTATAGCACTATTTAGGTTGTATTTTTTGCATACATTTTGATAAACATTATTTTTTGCCTAGATGAATAGACTTAGCAGGTTACAGACATAGGAACAGTCACACTAAATACAATTAAAGGCACTTGTTAGGAAAAAGGCTGTAATAGACTTGTTGACACTTTTCCCAAAATGTCTGTCTCTAGCTGGCTACAAGCACAGAATGAAACCATAACAACATGTGAGTGAAGAACAATAAAGCTAATTCACTGATTTTACAATCATGTACAATGTACAAGCCTCACATGTGCAGATCAGGTCCCAGAATTAAAGAAATACTGCATGAAACTGTTACTTATGATACTTTATACAGTTGATCAGCAGTAAAGTGATGTTTTTTAAGAATGCATTATAGTTTAATTTAACAGGTTTTCTTTTGTATTAACAGTAAAGCACTGTTTTTAGCAATAACAGGTTAATACTGTTGAAATCCTGCTGTAAATTAACAGCAATTGTTTACAGTGTGCACATGCACGAACCGGCAATAAAACCGAGGAAACACGTCCACAAACGCACCGAGCATAGAAAAGGCTTGTGCGTAATTACGCACAGATATATTTGATTATATTGGAAGCATTCACTGTCTATAGAGACAATTAACCACATGACAGATTGTAGACAGAATCTTATTTTGCATATAGTTCTGGAGTTTCATGTTTCCTAACTAATTCCAGAACACCCAACATTCTAAATGCTTTTGTGTTAAAAACCTGTTATTATGTGAATTCAACAACCACGCTTCACGCGTAAATCCCGTTGTATTTGTTAACAGATTCACTTGCAAACGAGGTGCAAAGTATGAGAGACTTTTTCTCGAAGCAAGCCGGACCTTTTCGTATTCCGTGTTCACACCTCAAGGTCGCACTTCACAGCTAATTCCGGTTACAAGGAAACTCCAACAACCCACAACCCCCTCTGTGACAAACAGCCCTCCACACATCAGGCACCGCTGGCTCCTCAAATTACTACAGGGATTCATTTTTTATGTGATCGAGTCATGAGTCTCAGGGAACTATAAGTTAGCTGCCTGATTAAAAATCAGAGTTTTAGTGTTTATACAAGAGTGTGTGCTCAGAAATTGTATGCTATATGGAGACCCTTTTTAATCTATATAGAAAAAATGGATACAACTGACATTCAAGTTCTAAACTGCTGACCCCATATTACATATAATTCACAACTTATACTTTTTTTATTTTTATTTAGTTTTTTTTATTTATTTTTTTATTATTTATTATTATTATTATTATTATTATTATTATTATTATTATTTAAATTTACTTATTTTTCTGTTTTTTTGGTTCTTTCCTTTTTTTTATTCCTTTTTTATTTTTTATTTTTATTTGTTTTTGTTTGGTATATGTTTCATTTATGTTGCTATCGGATTTAATCAATTTATATGTATAAATGTAATTGTTTATGAAATTAACTCTGCTTATTTAATGGTACAGTAATATTGTTTTAGGGATGGGGAGGTATTTGTTCATACAATTATTTATTGGATTTTGATACCAATAAAAAGACTTTGAGCAAAAAAAAAAAAAGAAAATCTGAGTTTTAAAAACGCGTTTGGACACAGTCACTCAGATCCTTTAAAGTTTATATATTGTCACTTGCTCGATGCTAAAATGGGCTGAAAACTAAATGCATTTAGGCCAAAATCATTTGATGAAACAACAAGACAAAACTGGTCATAAATCTGAAAATGCCACATTGCACTTTTTTCCTCAAGAACTCAATTTCAGGCCAAAGTCTGAGCTGTACTCCTGTGCGTCTATTTGTCATTATAGTTGGATAACTTTATGCACAATTTTGAGGAGCACATTCTTCTTCTTCTTCTTCTTCTTCTTCTTCTTCTTCTTCTTCTTCTTCTTCTTCTCCTTCTCCTTCTCCTTCTCCTCCTATTTTATGCCATTTCTTAGTATGTTTCTGATTTATCTGGCAGGTGTCTGAGGGCCTATTTAGCAGGGCTGACTAATTGGCCTGTCTAAAAGTCATAAATGCTGATGGATGTCTCTGAAGCATCTGATTATAGGCCACACAATATTTATGAGACAGTCTAATCGAGTTGGCCTCTGACAGTCCACGGCCAGTCACTTCTCTGCTTTGTACATAATTCAGCGTTCTGCTGTCGGTCAGCTGTCTGTTTAAAGAAGATATCAAGCATGACACGTTTTCACTTGTTTTCCTGGCGTTTTGGTAGCTTCAACAGAGACTTTACAGAGTCAGGCTGTCACAACAATGTGTCTGAATTCATGGCTTTCCTCTTAAAGGAAACCTGTATGTGTGTAAGACTTCCAACAGTTTCTTCTATCAGGGTGATGTTCAGTATAAGACTTCATGCACAAAGATCCAAGTTAGTGAGGAGACAGGTCAGGTCACACCATTTGAGAAGAATTGACTTATTGAGTTGTTTTATTGCTTTCACATTGCACTTTTTATGTTTCCATTTTAAGACTACATTTGGTTGTTTTCTTGTATAACTTTTCCAGTCAGTGTTCATCCATTGTAGACTAGGTTACACCACTACATTGTACTGCATTTGAACTCAAGTTACTTGTGTGTGGATTATTCAGATTCATTGCTGCCCTCTTGTGGATTTCTGCAGAACAACATCTGCTGGTGAAATCTGTCTGACCATCAGTGGTGGAAACTATCTAACTAAATGTACATTTACTCAAGTAAATAGTAAGGAAAGTCTGTACTTAAGTATCATTTTCAAGGTAACTGACTATTTT
Source organism: Sebastiscus tertius (assembly GCA_916701665.1). NCBI lineage: Eukaryota > Metazoa > Chordata > Actinopteri > Perciformes > Sebastidae > Sebastiscus > Sebastiscus tertius. Next base: position 229,318 of record CAKAOH010040866.1, on the reverse strand, counting down.
CCTTTTTCTGCTACTTTACACTTCTACTTCACTACTACTAATTCAGACGTAAATATTGTACTTTTTACTCCACTACATTTATCTGATAACTTCAGTTACAAGATAATTTATAATACAAATATAATTAACAAATAAAATATGATTTATTGTTATAGGTAATGTTAAGATAATGGAAGGAATCCACAAGCTAGCAGTGTGTAAAGTAATTAAAATGAGCTCCACCTTTACCAGCATTAAACATTAAAATGATGAACACATTAATGCATCAATAATTGTAATCCAATCAGAATCAGTTGTATTTGCCAAATTAAATACATACAAGGAATTTGACTCCGCTTTTTATGCAGCTCTCTCAATATACTTACACATAAATAGAAATAACAGCTACAGACATGGACAACAAAGCTGGACAAATAAAGGTGAATACTAGACAGGACTGGTATGTACACAAGTATGTGAAAAAATAGGTGAATATGTAAATATTTTATAAATATATGTATATAAAAAGCACCAATGACCAACAATAAAATAAGAAATAAAATATAACATCAATATTCAAGCCAAGTATTGAGGATATACATGGACTGGATGATTAGTGCATTAAAGACTGTAGGCATATTAACAGGATAGTTTTGGTGTTAAAGGGTTATTGACTGTTTGACTGATTTTAGTGTTCATCAGAGTGACGGCCTGAGGGTAGAAACTGTTCTTGTGTCTGGTTGTATAATATTGTCTGTATCTGGTTGTTATATTATACACATTATTCTGAAATGGGACATTTTGCAAAATGGGTACTTTTACATTTGATACTTTAAGTAGATTTTGATGTTCATATTTTTGTACATTTACTTGAGTAAAATTTTGAATGCATGACTTTTACTTGTAACAAAGTATTTCTACACTTTAGTATTGATACTTTTACTCAAGTATAAGATCCACTTTTGCAACCTGCTGTTCCACTGATTTTATGTAATATATTACAAACAGTCTGTCCATTTTAAGGTTATACTTAATCTTTAGTAGTTCTTTTAAAATTTCATTAGACAACAATTAGTTGCACATATCTTACAGTAAGTCCTGTCATTAGGAAAAATCCTTATTAGGGCTGTCAATCGAACAAAATAGTTAATTGCGATTAATCACAAATTAATCACACATTTTTTTATTGTTCAAAATGTACCTTAAAGGGAAATTTGTCAAGTATTTAATACTCTTATCAACATGGGAGTGGACAGATATGCTTGCTTTATGCAAATGTATGTATATATTTATTATTGGAAAGCAATTAACAACACAAAACAATGACACATATTGTCCAGAAACCCTCACAGGTACTGCATTTAGCATAAAGAATATGCTCAAATCATAAAATGCAAACTGCAGCCCAACAGGCAACAACAGCTGTCAGTGTGTCAGTGTGCTGACTTGACTATGACTTACCCAAAACTGCATGTGGTTATCATAAAGTGGGGAAGTCTGTAAAGGGGAGACTCGTGGGTACCCATAGAACCCATTTTCATTCACATATCTTGAGGTCAAAGGTCAAGGGACTCCTTGGCCATACCAAAGTGGCCAAACCAGTTTTTCCTCGCCAAAATGTAGCGTAAGTTTGGAGCGTTATTTATCCTCCTTCACAACAAGCTAGTACGACATGGTTGGCACAAATGGATTCCTTAGGTTTTTCGAGTTTCATATGATGTCAGTATCTTCTCTAGCTTTAAAACTGAGCTCGCTATACAACCTATATCATTAATGCGTTAAAGAAATTATTGGCGTTAAAAGGAATTTGCATTAACATGTTATTATCATGTTAACTTTGACAGCCCTAATCCTTATATAAATTATGTTACAAAAAATAAATGGAGCGTAATAATGAAAGAAAAACCGCCTGAGTTACCATCAATGATGAGGCTGTCTTTATGTTTCTCGACAATCCTTATGAAAATGTGTGGAAAAGAGTGATCACTAGTCAGACGTTTTTGGCAACATCCTCATCCTGGTGAGTAAGTAAGAAGGAGGATAAGAGGAAGTTTGAGGAGAAAATATCTTATGCAACTCTGTAGTAAAAGTAATGTCATGTCATCAGGTGACAGTTATTGAGTGACTGGTAGTTTGTTTGAGGACATCTCGAACCATTTGAATGCACATACTCAGCTCTGATTCAGAAAATAAGCTCATGTATCAGCATGACTGCAGTCGTATAGTGTCGTAGTTCTGAGTAAGTGAGTTATTCAGATTCACATCAGTTCTAGTCAATGACACCATCATCCCAGTCAGATGTTCAACAAGAACAGACTTGTTCAAAGATTAATGGAATGAAATAAAAGATGAGCTGTATCTGACGCTGGCATTCATTTTACCTGATGTTTATTATTTAACCTCAAGGTCATAGTGGCTTTATCACATTTTATGTTTGATTTACTCTGTAAAGTTTAAATTATTTTCTATTCTGATATTTTAGTGGTGATATTTACTGTAAAAGTTTCTTATAAGGTCTTAAATTGCATTTTGGAAATCAAATTACATTTTTCACTTCTTAGATAACGATCTGATTAAATAATGGTAGCATTTATTTACAAAATGTCAGTGCAATAATTCAGTTTTACAGTAAAATAAGGTGTGTCGTGCATTTGGCTGAAGCACAGTAAATATACCCTCCATAGACAAACTGCATGTGAATTCACTAGATGGCGCAATTGAGTTAGTTATGAGCCGTGCCTGGTCTTCTCATGGATGCAGGGAATGAAAGGATGGATGCATGATTATGTGTCTTAGTGCTGAAATATGTCCGTAATGTGTGAGGTCAGCATTTTTTTTTATCCTCTGAGTCTGTGAAGTTGCACAGATGTACAATTGCCCAATATACTGGGCAAAAAAAAAGATTGCCCAACATACTGAGAACTTATAGATTGCGTTGCAAAAGACTGACGAGGTGACTGTGAGTGTATCCAGGAGGTTTTGAAAGGTCATGCTGGGTTTTCTGGGGCAGACCCAGCTGCACTGTGCTACTAATTTGACAGTTGGGCAAATTATATAAGCACTGAAAAAGCACAATCCTAACAGTATCTCTTGTCAGTAGAGCAGAGTTACAACTCTAAATCAAACTCTAAATAAGACTGATGACCAAGTTATCATCATAGACTGTATATAAGAAGTGGACGTATTCACCGTGACGCCACCCATTGGTTTGTAGACTGCCGTTTTGAAGCCTCGAGTTCGGCATTTTGGCCGTCGCCATCTTGACTTTTTGCAACCAGAAGTGACACAGGACGGTGGAGCTACGTACAACCGAATGCTGAATAAGACATTTTTAGGCAACCAAAAAGGTTACAATTAACTTTAATGAGCTGAAAACACGTGAAAGGGTGAAAGTTGTAAGACAAAAGCAAAACTCCCAGACCAGACAACGCCGTGATAGCAACCTGTCAATCACAAGGTAGCCCCGCCCTAAAGCATCCCCTGCTTTATGGTCTATTTGACTCTAAATGGGACCATAATTTACTAAATGAACATCATGCTGTATTGAAGAAGACTTGAAACTAGTGATTGAGACCATAAACACATGTTTACAATGTTTACTGAGGTAATAAATCAAGTGAGAAGTAGGATCATTTTCTCATAGACTTCTATACAAGCAGACTTCTTTTTGCGACCAGAGGAGTCGCCCCCTGCTGGCTGTTAGAAAAAATACAAATTTAAGGCATTTCCACATTGGCATCACTTCTCAGACCTCAGAGGATGCCCACTGGTAATCACCTATGGAATTTGCCCAGTTGTTCAAGTTTTAATTTTTTAATTAAATTTCAACCAACTGAGTACCCCTCCACTCACTCCTCCCTTTCCAAGACTGCGGTAATGTGAGCTGCTGAGTGCGAAACCGTGGTAACACCGTTCGCCTCATTCAGAGGCCATCCTTACCATAATAACTCTAATTTAGGAGCAATGGAAGTCAGAAGGCGGCTGGCGGTACCACAGTTTTGCACTCTGCGGCTCACGTTACCGCAGTTTCAAGCGTGTTGGAGAACTACGGTGGCCTTCAGGTTAAACGTGAAAGTCTCTCTCTCTAGAGCCAGTGTTTGGTTTGTCCTTTCTGGGCTACTGTAGAAACATGGCAGAGCAACATGGCGGACTCTGTGAAAAGAACCCGCTCCCTATGTAAATATGAAGGGCTCTTTCTAAGCTAACAAAAACACAATTATTAGTTTCAAAACACTAATGAAAACACAGTTATGAATATTATTTTCCATTTATACAAATAGATCCCCCCGAAATGTCACACACTGTTCCTTTAAGTACTTCTCATCGATTTTGCCTTAAAAACCTATGGTTTAAAATCAATTAATTTTCCCACAATGTCCATATTTGTATATCTTTATATGTCCTCCTGTATATCTAATAGATTATCTGATTGGTCTAGGAGGGCCGAGTCGACCTTTTACATAAAGGGATTTATGTTTCAATGTCATTAAAATTACTCCAGGGGTTACATTTGCATACTTCCTACAACATGTGATGATGGACAGATGTGCACCCAGCATCTTGCTCACTCAAATTTCTTATTAGAATACAAAGTAAGAAAAGTCCCTTCTTTCCCTGAGCTCAGCAGAGTGTATATGTAGTGCATCAGTGACAGTCAGCCCAAGAATTCAGTTTGTTGCATAACTTCATTGATGTTATTAAAGTGGCCGCAGAGTTTCTCTGCAGGAAGGGAGGTAAAACAGGACCATCTGCTACTATTTTTAGAGGAACGGCCTGCCATGGCTGACACGGGCACGATCCTTAGTTTGTCATCTGTAATGTAAAACACATGTGAAGCAGGATGCTGCAAACACAAGTCATGTTCGTGTTTTGATTCATTCATTCTGGATACGACAGAAATAGATGTTGGCAAGATTGTGAAAAAAAATGTTTCTGTTTATGAGCATTTTTGTTTAATTTTTAAGAGCGAGGGAACATTTTCTACATCCTGGGGGCAGAGGCGTTGAGGAAATTAACTTTTTTTAAGTTTCACTTTGACATTATTCTGCAGAAAATTAGAGCATTTTGTATTATTTGTTGCACGGATAAACATTCACGCAGGAAGTGATTTTCAGCCATGCCAGCAGCTCTGTGAGGCTGTACTTACTGTAGGCATATATGCTCAAAATAACAATGAAAACATGCTGATTCGAAGCAGATGAAAAGTCAGGGGATCACCAGAGTGATTAAAAGTCATCCTGACTGAGGGGAACATGTGTGTGTGTGTGTACCAAATGTCATGGCAATCTATTTGTCTATTCAATGTTGTTCATTGCTGAGATGTTTCACAATAATACACAAAGGTCAACCTCATAGTGGCGCTAGAGGAAAGGTCAGATAATCATCAAAGTAAGTAGGATTCACCCTCCTGGGAACATGAAGACCTGTACCAGATTTCACATCAATCCATCCAATATTTGTTGAGATATTTCAGTCTGGGCCAACGTTTTGAAACCAACCGACTGATAAATTAACAATTTTGTGCCCTAAAGGGGTAGTCTGGGTGTTTTGAAGTGGGGTTGTATGAGGTACTTATCAATAGTCAGTAGATGACGGTCGGCACGCCCCCAGCTTGGAGGAGCAGACAGGAGCACCGGCACCGGAGCAAAGCAATACAGTGCTGTGGATGGGGCCGGCAGAAAAATATATTTTAGCCACCTAAAAGAAAGGCTCACCTAAAAAAATAAATAATCAATATCCGTTTAAGTGTACGCTATATTTAGAATATTATCTGACAGCGAACTGACCTGGAAGTGAAACTTATTTATACTGAGCCCGCTGGCTTTGGAGAGAGCATAGATAAGTTTCACTCTTAGTTCAGTTCCCCATCGGAAAGGAGAAGGAAAGGGCTGTCTGATGGTAAGATGAAGCGGGGAACTTAAACTGACATTGACTACCTTAGGTGAGTCTTTCTTTTAGGTGGCTAAAATACGGTTTTCTGCCTTCCCCGTCCACAACACCTTATTGCTTTGCTTTGGTGTCGGTGCTCCTGTCTGTTTCTCCAAACTAGGGGCATGCCGATCGTCATCTACTGTATATAATACACCAACTATGGATAAGTACCTTCTACAAACCCACTTCAAAGCTACCCAAACTATCCCTTTAAAACATTTAAAAAGAAAAAAAACAAACTACCTACAATTGTAATTGACACAGCAAACAACTGAATCCAGAGAAAATATTATATTATATATAATATTTCATGTATGATGTATGGAAACCTAAGCCACAAAATGCCACTGTAGAGATGCAAAGATGAGACGAGGCCAGAGTGACAGCCACTGACAGGAGGCTCTCATGTCCCACGTTTGGACTCATCGAAAAGGTTTGCAGTTCGCCAAAAGCAGCGGCAGCACCGGAACCGAACAGACATTTCACAGAAAGGGATTAACACACAAAAACATGCATCTGAGCTCCAAAATAACCCCACCATGTTCACATTCATTATGCCACTGTGAGCAGCATTTTTCCCAGGCCCTCCTGGTGCATGAGCGCTCTATACACCCGCCACCCCCCGCCAGAGAGGTAAACAATGGGGGCAAGTGGGTGAGCTGGTTTCACTGCACTTTTGCCTTTGAATGGGCATTGATGAATCTGAAGACTCCCGAGGGTGCAGGGCTGACATAGCTGTGATGCCTGGAAACTATTAGAAGTCAGATCCACGTTGGCTCCGTGCAGCTCATGTTATCACTAAACCGTATGGAAGCATGATCAGAAGCGCTGGTCTTATCTGATAGAAGTCTGTTTTCTGTTTGTCATCAGTAAACAAACCAGGGATGACAGAAGGGGAACACATGCTCTGAATAAAGTAAACGTTGTGCAACATTTCTTTTTTTAAAAACTTCACTGGCATGCAAGACTGAAATTTAAATTCAGATCGACAATAATAGGCTTTCTGATGTTTTCTTAGAAAGTGTATTTAAGAGTCCTGGTAAAAGAAAGAATTTAGTTAGATTGTTGTCTCTAACTCACAACACATGAGTTGCTCAACCAGAACAAAATGCCACTTTTTGATTTCCTGAAGTGAGTTTAAAGTTCTGCTGCTTCAGCAAAATCACAGATCCACTTGACGTTTCAAGTTGTTCATGATCAGCTTTTAGCGCCAGCGGCTCAAGGGACTGCAATGTCGGCCTGTTGGTCCACCACTTTGAGGTCACGGTGCGGGGAATACTCAACAGGGAACGTTTCAGAAAGGTGGAAAAGTCCAAACCGGCAGAAAGTCCAGCAGGCAGGTTACAGGACATGAGCTGACGTGGAATTGTGAGTAGGAAACGTGTTTCTCCTCGCGGCAAACAAACACTCACACCTCCTCAAAGTTCTACATTTTTTCCAAATTCGGATGTGCGCAGACGGGTGAAAACCTGCCACACGAAACCCCCGCAAAGGGCCGTGTCTGATGGTGTGACGTCATGATGGACACTTGCAACCCTCACGGATGCGGCAAGCATAAATCACGCTTAGGGTATATGTCCACAGGGGTGTTTTTTATCGCGAGGGATTGCCTCACTTCCCAGCATTGGATGCTTGATGGGCTGCCACTAGACACAAGGCACTAGGCACCTGATTGGATGATAGCTTTCACTCGTGGGCTGCTGCTCCCAGCTTTCAAACCGGAACCAACATGGCGGCTCGTTTGTAAACTTTCTGCTCTTATTTCACAAAAATAGTTCACCGAAATGTGTTTCTGAAAACATTTTATGTGAGAAATAAGCCACGCAGTTGCTGAATCTGTCTTCATTTTGGATCGACAACGCTTAGTTTACAAGCTTCTCGGGAGTTTCCAGAGGCGGCGAGTCGCGGCGAATGCCCGTGATTTGCATTTAGTAGCCTAAACTTCAACTTTATGCAAATGAGGAGCAGCCAACGTGACGCCCCGTCTCTCGAATCACGCAGCCACGCTACCAGAATGCATTGCACTGCTGCTTACATGGACAATGAACGGGAAGCGTGAAAAAGACGAAGGCTGTGGACATGTACCATTAGCGAGGCACAGGTGAAACTAATCAGGGCAGACATCCAAAAACAGGCGGGAAAACAGTGACACCCAAAGGAAGGAAGTGAATTGATAAGAAAGGACAGGCGAGTAACAAGATAAAACAGGAAACACTAAATATGAATGGAAAACACGGAGCAGGGCAGATTTTGACAGATATATCTCAACAACTATTGGATGTATTCTAGGAAATTTTGTACAGACATTCATATTTCCCGGAGGATGAATCAAACTGACTTTGGTGATCCTCTGACCTTTCCTCTAGCGTCACCATGAGGTCGACATTTTTGGTAAGGTGGATAGCCACAGGCCCTTATGTCCGGCTCCCAAAGTACTTTGTGTGTGGGGAGAAAAGACGAGTACAACTTGCAACAAAGGGCCCCAATTAGAAACAAACCCAAGTAGGCTTGCCGCGGTAGTGTTGCACGGTGTTCGGGCATACACCTATTACATTACTTGTCCGTTTTTATAGATATATACATAGTCGGACGATGGACGCTACAAACTAAAAGTGAAAGTGTCTGCTCAAACTTGGTCTTGCATGCATCTTAACCAGTAGGCTGCAGGACACCCCCATTGTTGCTGTGTAAAAAAGGATTTTGTGATAAAAAAACAGCTTGCAGATTTCACTTTTGTTTTGCCTCGATATATAGGTTTTGTTGATCTTTTAATTAAAAATATTTCAATCACACTTCAGACGTTCATATAACTACTACACATCACAATATATTGACCTGTTGCCGATGTTTGTTTTTTCCCCTTCGCCCTTTGAACCACGTACAGTGGTGCTGAAGCCCATTATAGAAGAGTCTTTATTTAGCTGGATGTGTGTTGTTGGCTTGGACTTTGCTTGTTAAAGGTGGACTGAAGTTAGGTATCTTAAGGGGGCAGCATCCGGCTCATTGTTTTGCATTTAGGTGAGAGGCGCGGATGTGGCCTACCCACCATTCACCTTCTTGGGCAGGGGTCTGGGAAAAGCATTATGTGGCCGTTTATATATGGAAGGAGGGAGGGGGGGGGGCCTTTGCACTGTTTGGTCACTGGCCCCAAATCAGTGTATGATAGGATTTCAAGCTGCACAGATTCAGTTGGATTGGTTTCAGACGATAATTCATTAACGCCTCTTTTTTAATGATTAATGGAGTGTTTTGCAGATCTGTTTGCTTTGGGAAGAGGCTGTGGAAGTACTCAAGGAGGGGAGAGGTGTTTTTCATTAAAGCAATTGTTTAACGAGGGAAACAAAAACAAACTGCACAGAGGGTGTGGCATTCAATACAAACAACATTTCTGAGTATCAAACCTAATATCTTTGCACTATTGTTAATTAAAAGAGCCTCAGATCAGATCCTGAAGAGGGCATCCGTCATCCGTTGCTCTTCCTGAGGTTTCCCCTTTTTTCTTATCCAGTCTAAGACGCGATGTGCAGACTGTAAAGCCCTCTTTGGCAAATTTGTGATTTTTGACTTAAACTGTCTTCACTAGTCAGCCTGATAGGATTCTAGTTAGAGCCAAACACCTTGACTCACATCCTGCTCTGGTAACAGATTTATGTTCCCACATGGTTTATTAGTAATACTTCTGATCACAGAACAATAACGAGGGGTCATTCAGGTCACGGCATTGTCATTTTGTTATTCAGTGGTATTTCTCACCTGGTGTCTTGTTTATTACACGGACACAATTAGAGGATAGGTTCACATTTTTTCAATAAATGCGTCAGGAGTCTGAGTTAGACAAGTTAGAGGGACTATTTGTAACTTTTTAAGCGTATAAATGTAGCGGGTCGGCACACATGCGCGCTCGCATATGCGTGTTCGCGTGTAGCCGCTGCCTCTCCTCCTCTGCCTGCTCGCCTTCACTCAGACAGCGCGCGTTCTCGCTCAGCTCGCTCCACCTCTAGACATGAATGCGCGCTAACTCCACACTGCAGAAGAGTTAGTAGCTCTGACAATATCTAGTGAATGCACAGTGGACGTTTGGGCAGAAATAAATGCTGCAGCTCCTCCAGACCAACAGAGGTTTTCCGTGTCTTGTGAAGTGACGGTGCTCTGCAGCGAGTAACGTTATTGTTTTGTTACCGACCGGGTGCCGGTGTCTCCCTGCTCTCTCCGGCTGCGGGCGGAGAGAGCAAAGAGACACGCTGCAGAGCCCCGCTGCATCAGCCTGCGCTGAGGTAGGAAAAGCCAACACTAGGATCAGATCTAAATCATGTTCATGGAGAGACCTTGGTCTGGTCAGCTAACATTTACTGCCAAGCAGCTGAAATATAGAGTGATATTGTGCTTTTAGCTGACGTGTGTCTCCTCACTGTGTTGAGCGATGCTCGTTCAGGTATATTTAGAGCGAGCAAGCGCGAGCCTGACGCTGACTTTCGTTGATTTCATGGCCAAAGGTGTCGCTGTTAACAAGCATTTCTGAAAGTTACAAATAGTCCCTTTAAGTGGATATCTTACAAAGTTTCACTCTTTTAAGTGTGTGAAAAAATGTGAAATGTGAACTTATTCTTTAGTGTTTTTAAAACAGCAGCAGAGATTTTTTTAGCAGATATTAATTAAAGACGGAAAATACAAGCAGAGGTGAGGAACAAACTATATTTTATGATTTCTTCTTGATCACAAGTTGCCTATCTTACATGCTATAGTCTTTGACGTCAAGGAAACTGGATAGATAACTTTGAACGAAACTCAAGTGCTGTACTTAATTACAATTTTGAGGTACTTTACTTAAGTATTTCCATTTTATGCTACTTTATACAACACTTCAGTTCAAAGGGAAATATTGTACTTCATACTCCACTTCATTTGACAGTTTATAGTTACTTTTCGTATTTAAATTATCAATACAAAATAGAATCTTTAGCTCATTTAAATGTTTGATTTTAATGAATGAGTAGTTTAATAAACAGCTTTCACTCAGTAGCAGTGTGCCCTCAGGAAAGGAACCCGCATCCTTCTGCCTGTATGGAAAACTACTGTGTGTAGATGCAGACACACAAACATGACAGTCAAATACCCCGCCCCCCCTCTCACCCTCCAACATCCTTCCCTTGTTTGTTTGTTTCTCATATTCTGGGAACAGTCAGAGATTGTTGATATGTGTTTGGATGTAATGTAACTCACCTAACAGTAAACATAGTAAATCCTGTCAGGACAAGCGGAGACAGTCCAGGGCCCAACCTGTCCTGTGGCGTGTGGTCCCCTCGGACACACCCAGTACCGGTAAGCAGGGGCACTGCGCTCCCATAGGAAGCCCCGTGCGTGGCGTCCTCTGGTCGTGACCAGGATGATTAAGAGTTCCTTCCTTTCCTGTTTGGCATTGTCCCGGTGAGCAGACAGGCTGCCGACACCTTGTCCTGGAGGAGGAAGTGAGTCTCTCACAGTCCAAGGAGCGGCAGAGGGGCTGACACCACGGTCCAATCTAAACAGACGTTTTCATTAATACAAGGTTTGAGAATTCAAATGGGAATAATTAAGGAGCACTTTGATTCTGTGAATGAAGTTTGCTGCAGTTAAGAATAGTCTGAATCCTGCGGTCATACGTATTGACTGTACAAATTCCCAACAAATTCCCCTAGGGGATAATAAAGTTTTCCTTGACCTTGTTTGTGCCAGGGGTTCTCACTTCCCAACGTGGGAGTTGGGATCCTCTAAGGGGTGGCAGGATAAATCTAAGGGGTCACAAGATAATTTATGGGAAATAAAGAGGGCAGAAAGATATTTCTACAACACAACTTTTTTTATTTTCCCACTTTTCTTTAATTTTTAGCCTCAATAAACTATTTAAATGAATTGAATCACTTAATTAAAAAACACTCATAACATAATGTTTCTGTTGTTCAGAAAACTAAACTAATCTAAACTAAAGCACACAAAAATACGCACAGGTCTGTGAGGGTTTTAGCTGAATTCATACTGTACTTTTAGTAATTTTAGTTTTCTACTACAACATGTTTACATGCTGTAATGTTATCATTTGTCAATCATACTGTCTTCCTCAATATGCCTGTATTTACCCTCCGTCTGAAACGCCCTGTTTTAGCGCATTTCAAAAGAATTGTGTTGCTAGGCAACAACTCTGGTCCATGTTTACTTCCTGTCAGCTGATGTCATTCATATAAACTGCAACTGGAAATAAACTGGGACACATTTAAAACTATGAAATGGTGTATTATATTGTAGATTTGTAGAATTAAACAACAATGGCTACAAAGTGGTAGGCTGTGGGACAAAATATCAATGCGGTTACTTCCTCTTGCGATATGTTATCAATACACTGGCGCCAAATATTTTTAAAGGGACTGTTTGTAACTTCTTACACGAATAAATCAATCCAGGTCGGTGTCCAATGCTCGCTCGTGTGTGGCTACGCTGTTCAGACTCAGACTCCAACACAAACTACACGGAAGCACCAAAACCTCAAAGTTATATCTAGTGAAGCCCGTCTGTTAAACAGTGTTGCCTTTTGTTTTATCACAGTATGAACTAGGTAGTATTACACGCCTGTAAACACTATTGTTTAAGTGTAACGTTACGTTACGCTAGTACCACCTTGTTCTCTGGCCAGGAGCTGCTGCACATGTGATTGCTCAGGTGGGACACGCTACTAAACTAAACACAGCATGTATCTACGACACCTTGTAGAAACAGATAACCCAGCTGACAGCTGACATCAACGGGAAGTTCCATTGAGTTACAGTACGATGCGTTCAAGTTCTTTTCAGAAAAAAAAAAAAATATTGGGCGAAGGTAAATCATGACGTCATCATGATGTGTTCAATGTGATCTTGTAAAACGTACTTTTTGGCGAGAAACTTATATAAATAAATATAAATAGCCGATGTTTGAAGATGTTTGTCAATTTAGATTAGAAAGATTTTCGTGAGGCATAGTTGTATCCTTCCTTTAAACATTTTAACCCCAGAACTGTTCTGCTTTCTGGCAGTTTTGCCAGTTTATGGCTATTTTACATTAGAGTGAAAAGTGTGTACTAAAGAGGCACTGAGCTAAGACACTATGCCCTTTATTGTACATTGTTTCATCTCAGTCGTCAAATCCTGTGAAACTGACACCACAATACAGTGAATAAATAGGCCTGCATATTTCCTGCTTTTTTTTATTTTTTTTTTATTTTTATGGGTATTTTTTCTTCTTCACTTACACATATATCGTGATGTATCGTAGATGATCCAGATTAGGAAAAGCAAGGACAGCATTTCTAAGACTTGGAAACATCTGGAAGTCGACACAAATAGCTAGAAGCACCAAGATAAAGTTATACAACAGCTGTGTACTATCTGTCCTTCTATATGGTGCTGAGTGCTGGAGAATGACTGAAAGAGACATATAGGCAAGCTTTCCAGCTTTCACAATACCCGCCTTAGGAAGATCATGAGGATACTCTGGTCTAGGTAGATTACAAACCATGAACTACACACCATCTGATGACATGACAAAAAGTGGCATTGCGTTGGACACCAGAGGGAAAACGCAAAAGAGGGAGGCCCAAAACAACCTGGATGTGAGCCATCGAAGGAGAGATGAAGACGAGAGGATACAGCTGGAACAGCATTGAGAAGAAAGCAAACAACAGAGATGTGTGGAGATCCACACATCTCTGTTGTGCACCAGGCACATAGGGCAAGGACTAAGTAAGTAAGTAAGTAATCGTAGATGATACCATCATTATCGTGGGCAACGTATCGTGATAGTATCTGTGATTCCCACTATGTCAGCGTAGTGCCTGATAACACTTGATATGTTTCCTCATATAAGCATTTCAAGTAATTATGAGTCAAGACTGGGAGTAATGTATAAATATATATATCTTTATTCATTTATTTACTTCATATGCTCAGTTAACAGTGTCGGGCAACATTACTTTCATCAAAACTAACTTGTTATACTACATGAACAAAACTGAAAAAGAAGGTCTTATTACTGATGGTTATGTATATGAAGAAATGCAATGAATCAATTGAATGTTATTGTGACTAAAATGATAGAACCAAGCTTGAAATTTAAGACAGAATTAGAACAAGTGAACATAATATAACAACTTCTGCAAATGTTAATTTCCTACTATGCACAAGAGTTAAGAGTTAAATAAAAAAAAAGCAAAATAAATCGGGAAATCTTTGTAACATGTGACCCTCAACACTGTTTCATAATAATATACCTTTAGAATACAAAAACATTATACTTGATATAAAGTATCAGTGCATAATCACTTCCTCTCCACATAAACACAACAAGTTGGTCACAATCAAAACATCATTTGGGAATACACATTGGTTCAACATATCCACTTTATACTGCAGTTTACTCACTGACAAATACTGTTTTCTTTAGTGGTCAACAAGCACAAGCTAGCTGCTTTTCTACAGGGTGTGTGTACGCTAAGTTTGGTCCACAGTACTTTCAATACATCGGGTATCACAGACGAAATGATTTTACATGTTAACAAATAATAGTGAACCAGAGCAGACTGGTGCTCACTTCACACACACACATGTAGAGTTTTTTGTAGCCTGCCCTGCAAGCTTTACTAACACGTAGCACAGAACGAAGGACGGAGAATATCCACATACATGTTTCCCTCAGCTTTAAGTGAATACAGCAGCACAAACAGCATATACACCTGGAGTGAAGTGTTGGGATATTACATGTTGATACGAGGAAGACTGAGCTGGAAAATCCTTCGGTTAACTTTTAACTATGAATCTAAATGAACAAACAGAACTGGATTACTAAATGACAGTGTTCACAAACTAAATAAATACATTTTACTAGCGCTTTCTGAATAACTGATTCTCATGTTTCTGACTCAATTTGCACACGAGAAATAAACAAATCAGATTTTCAAAATTCAGAGTTGGCGTTTCTTCAACACCAGATTGGGGCCGGAGGAGGAATCTACATTTACAGTAACTCTTCATTTAAATGGTTTCATGGTCGAGCTGTAATGTTAAATCTTAAGCCGTCTGCTCTTGCTCTCAGCTCTACCCTGTTTCCTCCATTAACCTCCATTAACCTGTGATTTCCCATAAAAAAAAACATCCACCACTACATGACAGTCTCTCTGGGTCAACCTGAGTTAGTTGAGCTGATATTTTGATGGAATAAAAGGAGCGATGACACCTCAAATAAGAGACTTTTTCATTATGTTATATTGTCGTCCATCGGCTTTTTGCTTTGGACTTTATCCAACCTTCATATCACCGGATGTAGCCACATTACAAAAATATTTTCTCTTCAACTTTTTTCACAAATTACTTTCCAGTATTCACTTTTTTTTTTATTAAAATATAACAGATAAAAAGTTTCAATATAAACTTGAAAAGCCTGGCTATCCTCTTTTGGAGGGACCAGATCTCATATTGATCTTTTTTTAAAGATATATGTCCCTCGTCTTGGAAAATGCACGATAGCATTGCAACAATCGTAGCTTTCTATGTGCTATCACTCCTTTTTTCATCCCTTCATCATTACAATTTTTCTATGTTTTTTTTTTGCAACTTTACAAATAGATACAGTATAAAAGAGGGTAGCCAACACACAATATCATAAATCATATATCATTGTAAAGCTTAGACTATACTACTACTGAGGTCAACAGAATTTGATCTTTGATCTCTAACGCTGCAATTGGGCAATTTCAGGAATGCCTCTCCAAATGCCCTTATAACTGACTTTAGATTGATCTGATGTGCCCATGGATAACTTCAGCATAAAGAGCACAAAAATAGCTTTAAAATTATGTATATATAATAACAGAAATGACAACATTTCTTATTAGAATAAACGTAACTTTGTGCAGTTTGTAATTGGCTTTCTAAGCAGCAGAAACACAAAATAATACAAAACTCAAAAAACTTTACTAAGAAATTAATTCCAGCCAGGTTTATCCATTATTTCATATTTGATCACTCTTCATGATATTCTGTGTTGGTTACTCATTTTTGTACTGTATCTATTTGTAAAATGGTAAAAAAAAAAAACCAACATAGATTGCTGCAATGCTATTATGCATTTTCCAACATTAGAAACACAAACCTTTATAAAAATCACTACGAGACACGGTCCCTCCAAATTTGGCAGGACCAACCCCCCTGGCTCACAGACTATATCTCTCTGGATGTTATTCTTCATCATCAAAGGTTGTAGTTTAATCAGATCTGTAGTAAAGTGGGAATCATTGTGGTTCGTTTTCACAGTAGATGAAAGAAATACCTGAGGCTGTTTCCAGCTGTTTGACATATCACAGTGAATGTGGAAAGGACCAGCAGCATTAACGTCAGCCTGCCTCTGAAAACTGTGACGGAATCGACAGTCTACAGGTTTCCTTTTGTTGCTCGGCAGACGCCCTGGAAGTTGGAGGTTACGGTCGAGTAGATTCATGTTTAACTTCAGAGCGTCCTTTCCTAAAGACTTTAAGAGGGAATCTCATGTGTTTTCCTCTCAGACGTTGCTACAGTCCAGAGATAAGAGTCAAAACAGAGGAGAACAAAGCGAAGGCCCCGAGGCTGTCAGTCAGTCAGATTCTCCAGGAGCTTACACAGGCGGGGTGGAGTAGCGCACCACGTAGTTGTAGTCAGGCGGCGGGCTGTGACACTCCAGACCGACGTCCAGGACCGAGTCGTTCAGACTGAAGTCCAGAGAGGGGACTGTGGGTGGGAACTTCTCCTTTTCTGTGTCACACAGCACAGACTCTTTGCTCTTACTCACTGCCTTCATCCTGAAAACACACAGAGATACAGCATAAATATAACAGGGAAATAATCATCCATCCATCCATTATCTGTAGACGCTTATCCTATTCAGGGTCGCGGGGGGGCTGGAGCAGATCCCAGCTGACATTGGGCAAAGGCGGGGTTCACCCTGGACAGGTCGCCAGACTATCACAGGGCTACAGGGAAATAATACTACATACAATTTAACTCAAAATACATCATTATCAAGGGGCAATTCAAGAAAAGCAGGTTTGTAAACATATAAATACGAAAACTATCTATCCACATGCTTAAAAACAACCTTACAATTAGGTCTGTCCATCGATTAAAATAATCTATCACGATTAATTGCATGATTGTCCATAGTTAATCGCAAATTAATTGCACATTTTTTTCTATTCAAAATGTACCATAAAAGGGTGTTAAATAGTTTGTCAAGTATTTAATAGTCTTAGTCAATAATAGTCAAATGGGAGTGGATATACTTGCTTTACGTAAATGTATGTATATTTAAATACAAAATAATCTGTCACTGAAATGACAGAAAGTTGATTCAGAGTGACGCTATTTCATATTTACTTAGAACAAAGAAAAACAAAAGTGTCTCCATTTATGATGACAATTCTAAAACAATTCCATTAGAGTTTATTCAGTTAGTCAATTAAACGATCCACAGAAAATTGGATCCAACTATTTTGTTGCTTGAATAATAATCTTTTAAGCAAAAATGCTGAATAATCTGGTTTCAGCTTCGCAAAGGATTTAATGTTTTTCTCTGTTTTGAATTATTGTAAATCAAATATTCTTTGGGCTGGTTTGACAAAGCACGTCATTTAAAGATGTAACTTTAGGCTTTGGGAGATTAGTGTCTGACTATTGGCAGATTAGTTAATGAAAATAATCATTAGTTGGAGCTCTAATATCCATGAGCTTCTCCTAATTTTTCTGTTCATGAAAACATAGATGCAGTAATGTAAATGGATATGGCCACGTCATCAGCCGTGTACAATAAACACTCCTAATTGCAAAAACACAGACAAACACAGACACCACAGACACCACAAATCCTGACAATAAGTGACACAGGATCCAGTTCCCGTGTCGCTCAAATTATTCTTTCAAATCATTCTGATGGCATAACTTTTTATCTTTGGAAAAACTAGACAGTCATGGTGGAAATTGATGCAGCCAATTGGAAAACAACCAGCACTCTAACTTACTGTGAATAATATCAAGTTTTTTTCCAACTGGACTTGATCGCTCTCACAACAGAGGTCTGTTTTGATATTCTTTGATTTAAAAAATGTCCCTTGTGTGAAGCTGCACGATGAGACAAACCTCTCCTTATTCATATATGATGTAATCAATCATCCTGAGTCTTTCTGCTTCATTTGAGCCTCAGAATATGAGTAATTGCCTCTTATTGTCTTTGGAGGTTGCTAAGGGTTTCCAGAGCTCCTCTCTTGAGGCCAAAGGGTCAGCCCCCGGCAGGGGTAAAGTGACGCCGCCGTACTGGAATGTTGTCCTTATGAATAAGCTACCTGATAAACCAGCCATCAAAAATACTTAACAATATTACAGTGTTGCCTTGCCAATGTCAGGCACAAAGCAGGGCTGGCAACAGGAAACAAAATGAGTCAGGGTAGAAGTCCCCTTTACTCTGACCAGAAACGATTAGTAGGTCAATTGCTAAAGTTTGAGGCAACTTATTGTTCACTTAAAGGTTGTGTTGTGAGCTACTGTTTAAAAGAAGTCAGGCTGGAGGAGCGGTGAAGGCCGAGGGAGCAACAGGTGGACTTCAGCTTAACAAAAGGAGCACAGCGCTATAGCCAACAGGGGAGGCCCTTGTAAACCCTCCTAAGTTCAAAGGTGACAGTGATTGAGCGGTTGCCCAGCAAGGAAGTCCTCCCCTCAAAATGTGGATCATTCTCTGCATGCCTGGGTTGATCCTTTCTGCCACGCCGAGGCCCTGATGACACGAGCAGGCCTGTAATGAGTCTCAGTAGCCTTGACTTGTTCTACTTCTCGACATCTAAAAGACTCTTTGAGTGGTTGTTTGTAGAGGTGAGTTTGGTGAGCTGTAGATTAATTACCGTGCTTCAGAGAGTGTCATTAACTCTGCTAAGTGTGTCTCATAAGTTGCTTCCCCGGCAGTTGTTTACATATTCCCAGTGATGTAATGTAACAAAGTAATATTACTTTGTTACAGTACAGTAAGTTTTTTTTGGGAGTATCTCATATCTCTATATATTTCTGTCAACTTCTACTTTTACTCCACTACATTTCCTAAATAAAATGTGTACTTTTACTCCAATACATTTTCCCTAAGCATCTTTGTTACTCGTTGTTATAGCAAAGCAAGCAGGTTTGGCAAATCAGTGGTCCTAGATTGCAAGTTACATCATTCACGCGATGGGCAAGGGCAAACAAAGTGCTCAAGTCCAGGCAGGCTGCATGTCAGATTATGCTACATGCGACTAAGAGGGAATGAAAAACTGGATTTTGTTCTTTAAATCCTTTAAGTTGTGAAGACCTTGTTTTTCTTCAAGTGTAATGTAGCCTCCATTTTTAAGGTGGTGTACATGTACACAAGGATAAACTTCAAATTCTGACTTGCTTGCTTTTTTATTTAGGAAATTACTTTTGATACATAAGTACAGTAAATATCAGACACTTTAAGACTTTTACTGAAGTAATATTCTAAAGTGTGGCTTTCAGGTACTTCATCCACCACTGCATGTTCCCTATTAATAAGAGCTTCTATGTTGTTTACACTCTTTCCCAACTGAACAGATTTGGGAAACATGAAGATTAGCAATTTACTTTACCGCTGTCCCTCCCTGAAATCTTTTAAGTGGAAGCCACAATACTTTGAAGGAGTACTAAATAGTTTCTACCGTGCAGGGAACAGCAGCAAAAATACCACAAGGTTTAAAGTGTAATTACTGAGTTCAGAGGTTTGACCCTGCAAATTAACCCTGCCACTGAGCTGCTGTAAACGTGATATGTAAGTCACCTACAGAGACCCTAATAAGAAAGAGATTTACAGAAATTTGACTCAGATTTGACTTTATCCTCAAATAACCCATAAAGTGAGAACACATTGAGATCCACATCTTAAAGTCATCAAATGAACCGCTTGATTGATTGAGTATAGGATTAATGTCACTCCTTTGAGCTTATGTGTGTTTGTAACCTAGCATTGCTTTATACCAAACAGCCATGACTCATAATGTTGAAAGTTAAATCAGACTGGGAGGCAGCTCACTCAGGGCTCTTTTAGTGAAAACAAAGAGGTTTTAGTGCGCGCTCTTAAAACAGCCAAACCTCAAGTGACGCATCCACTCTGCTTTTGTGCTCAGTCCTTCAGTTTGTCACCTTCAAGCTTTTTCCCTCCCACTCTTCCTTTGTGCCGCTGTCCCTCCCGCATGGCTTCTTCGCCACACAAAAGGGAAAACTAGCCGCTTTTAAGGCAGAAGAAACTTGAGTGTGTGTGTGTGTTTATGACAGTTATAGCGTCTACATTCCAGCACAGCGGGGAGGTTTCATTTTGCAGTCTTCTTCTTGTGTGTGCTGATTTGTCACTTGAAGGACGTGTTGGAGAAGTGCAGTGTGGTGTGGTGTACGTACGCCAGAGCCATGATGCTCAGAGGTCGGCCTGCCAATGATTCGAGGCGCTTCAGAGTCTCCATGTTGTCAGACGACAGGCCCATCCCGCTGTCTGTCTGACCGCCCTGATGATGATGAGGATGATGATGATGATGATGATGCAGAGACAGACAGAGAGAATAATTAAAACCCTTCTTTGTTATTTGAGGTCAACAAAAACAAATATATAAACATTAGTAAGTAAGTAAACTTTATTTCTATAGAACTTTTCAAAACCAGAATTACAAAGTGCTTCGCAGGTGCATGTCAAATAAATAAACCACTAATAAAACCACCAATAAAACCACTACCCGTCGATGTTTGTGTGAGCTTTTGCACCCAAATGATGCGTTTACTCTAGCATTGGTGAGGAATGCAACTATGTCAAGGCAGGTGTATTGCTCAGGAACCAAGGAAGCACAGTGTTGAGTGTTATGTATTGTTGCTATGTATAACAGACCGTTGCTATGGGCGCAGTTCTGATGTCAGACTCTGTCGGACCGCTTTTGTGTCAACTTATGATTTCTTAAGTAAGTAGCCGTGTAATAAGCGGGATAATGTGCAGCTAGCGGGTCAATGTTGTGAAATAAACCCCTTCAGGGCGATACAACGAACAATGACCTGCTCGTTGTACATTATCCCTTACTTAATTGTGGCAGAGACTCATCTGATCTGATAGTGAGGGAGACTTTGTCCCACAGAGTTGGAGCTAAACGAGTAAAAGCCTCCTTACAGGTCTCGGTGCAGAATAAGGAGTTAAAAGATCAGAAATATATAGTGAAGCCAAACCGCTGAGGGCTTTAAAAGTAATCAACAAAATCTTAAATTGAAATCTAAAACGAGTATGGAGTCAATGTAATTCAGTGTTTGTCAGAAGCCTTGCTGCTAAATTTTGTACCAATGCTGCATTGATGACTTTGACAATATTTCTAATTCGTAGATAGCCAAACTGAACGAGACTCTAAGTGTGCTCTAAGTCCTAGATTTCTGTCTGAAATATAGCTGTCGGTGGTTGATTTTGTTAGAAGTATGGATTAATTACAGAACTTCAGTTTTATCAGTATTCAGTAGTAAAAAGTTTGATGGCAGCACAGCAGCAGTACAGGGAATCCGAATTGTTAGGATTTTCATGACTAAACCAGATGAGTCATTGGTATAAAGATTATAAGACACACTATTGAAGTACCGAATAATATGGCCAAACTGTGGCAGATACAAACTGAATAAAATTGGGCCAAGAAATAAAGTTACCAACAGTTATCAACTTTGAACACTCTGTTTGATAGGTAAAACTAATTTAAAGCAATTTAAAAATGCACACTAAATCAAAAAATGTTATGTCCTCTCATACAGTTCAACCGAGTCAATACGAATAACAACATTTATGTTCCATGGTGAAGTTTCAAGTGTCAAATGGCTGTCATCTAACTAATGGCGTGGTTTAGGATAAGATAGAGTGCAGATTGTGCGTCTGTTTCTGGTTTAAGTCCAGAATGAATAACTCACCTCGTGGTTCTCATCGGTCCCGTCCTCCATGGTAACCTCGTCGAAGGTTTTCACACTAGCAGGACGGATCTTGATGTTCCTGTCGAGAAAATATTTCCAGGGTAAGTCTCCAAAATCTCCCTAAAATGTTCTCTTTCTGTTTTAACAATCCTTTGATTACACTGGAGCCGAGAGGCGAAGTTCACCGACAAAACCGCAGGAACATAATCACTTAAATCAACAACCTATAGCATCTGTGACGTTGTGCTTTGAAAATACACCTTGTTTACTTTGCATTTCAACACTCAGAGGCTAAAACGACTGCTTAATTTAGCTTAAAGGCTAGCTGTCATTACTGCTTTTCAACACCTCGTCAATAAACACACTTGGAGGACTTGTGAAAACCCAAGAGCTCAACAAATATTATTTTAAGTGGACATAAATCTTGAAGCTGGCTCTATGGTTTTTTGGGGAAATTCCTCACAGGAGCTACAATATTGAAAGCTCTCCAGCCATCAAGCTGCTGTGTGTACGTTTCTTATCATGTGCCAATCAGGCCTCATTGTCCTAAATGTTCTCCTGGTTGGGTTGAGCTTGACAGGAACAATAATTGTTTGGAATATTATTCAGTGCATAGTCGGGAACTGATTTAGTCATTTCCTTAGCAAAACAGACTCACCGCTGTTTGTCTTTAACAGTCTGAGGATAGGTTTACATGTCTTTACGATATGGTGATTTATTTCCTTTGAATGTTTTAACAAGTTCATAGTTTAGTGCAACAGATTTGAGCCAACAAGGCAGTTGTTGCAGTCTACACTCATGCCAGAAGCTCTGTGAGGTTGTACTTAAGCACAGCTATGCTAACATGCTCAGCATGACGCTGACATGCTGATGTTCAGCAGATATAATATTTACTTCACCATCTTTCTTTGATAAAAAGGACTAAACACAAATTATAACTGAGGCTAATGATAATGTTATTAGTTTAGCAGGTATTTGGTCATAAACCAAAGTATTGGACAGATTTATATCTTGACCTGACGATGGCACTCAAACACGTGCTTAACGGCCCCTCAGCATCACTTTTCGCTCGCAGTAAACGCATGCTTAATGTTGTAAATTAAACATAAACACTTGCTTAGGATTAGGCAACACTTAGTTAGGTTTAGTAAAAAACTACTTGGAATCCACCAGCCACATTGGCCAGTGGACAAAAAAGTAAATTTGGTTACAGGTGTCTGTTTTATGTAAACAAGCCAGTGAATAAATGATCCGTGTTCTCACCAGGTGCTCCCAGAGTCGCGGTGGGAGACGGGTCGTGTGGGCATCTCCTCTGACGGCGCTGTGGCGGACGGGTCTCCCAGCTTCCCCAGCAGGGCTGTGTTGATGGGTATGTAGTGCTTCCCCTCCTGAATCAACCAAACAGAGACAGAATATCTGAGTGTGCAGCCTTATGATGCAAAATCGTAAAGAGACGAGAGGCTTGTGGGTCGATACTGTATGCGCGCTATGCAAACATACACGTCCACAGGTCGTGGCGAGCAGCCAAAGAAACTGAGGTCATGCCTAATAAGTCCAATACAATGTTCATGAAGTCGGCGGAGGCGGCAGAGTCCGTGACCGGCCTTCCTGCACTGTAACAATACCTTTATTAATAAGAGTCAAACAGCACTGTTCTCTCTGTCCATTCTGAACTGTTTCTCATGAAGATAGCTTTCACAGACTCATTTAATGCAACATGCTGTAGTTTTCATGTGTGGCCTTGTCTTTAGCTCTCATTACTCCACTGTACAATCTATAGTTCTGTGTAGTCTTTGCAGAAGTAGTGAAATATAATTCCTTTTCTTTGTGTCTGCAGTAATGTACAATCTGGACGAGAAGCCTGTTCTCTTTAGTGGCTCTTTAATGGAAACATGACTGCGGGCATCTTGTGGATCCTTATGACTGAAAACAATCCCTGTCTTCTTAGGTCTCTGGCCAGTTTCCTGTCATCACTGATAGTTATTGTTAACTGCTCCACTTTCTTCAATTTCCATCCAACTTTTTCGAAAACATTTTGTGATGTTTTCACCACTTTTGTTAAAAATGTCATTGAGTTACATGATCTGTGATCTTTGATGATTGTAACTTTAGGGTACTTTAGGGAGGCGATGGCGTGAGCTTCAAATACATTATTCATTTTCATTTGAATGGAGAAGAGGTGTAGTGGTCTTCAAGGGTCCACTTGATCCGAAACAGACCTACTGTATGAAAAACCAAACCAAACCTAATATGTTTTCTCTTGAAAAGCACAGCTGTAATCAATAAAATGAATTAAGGCTGCAACTAAGGATTATTTCATTGTTGATTAATCTGTTGATTATTTTCTTGATTAACCGATTAGTTGTTTGGTCTATAATATGGTGACAAATGTCAATCGGTGTTTCCCAAAGCCCAAGATGATGTCCTCAAATGTCTGGTTTGTCCACAACTCAAAGATAGTCAGTTTACTGTCACAGAGGCGTAAAAAAAACCAGGAAATATTCACTTTTAAGAAGCTGGAATCAGAGAATTTTTTTTTCTTAAAACATTACTCAAATCGATTAATGGATTATCAAAATAGTTGACGATTAATTTAACAGTTGACAACTAATGGAGTAATCATTGCAGCTCTAAAATTAATGGTGGCTAAATTCCATAGCTGCTTTAGTTTCAGCGTCCTGATATGGTGCATGCTGGCTCGCTGTCACGGCTCACTGGCACACTTGAATAGAACAGAGCCATTGTTAGTGTTATTAGTAACACCTGTGCTTTTCCTACTATGACTAAGTCAAAATGTCTGTTGTAAAAAAGGCCTATTGGTACAGGTGTCATTTTCTTTCAGTGTAATATGTTTGCATACAGATTTTTCCTCCCCTGTGTATTTCTTAACCTGATTAGAACAAACATCTGTTAAACTCTCTGACAGCCTTATAAAATCTACACTCTTCCAACAGCTTGTGACAATTCACAACATTCATGCCAGACAGATGTAATTTTGCGTCACACGAATAATTACATTGTTTTTCCATGTGTTTTGAAGTGCAGTTCCTCTGACAAGACCGATGTTGCCATTTCAAAGGGAGCCAAGTGTTTGTGTTGAGTGTTACTTCCCCTCTCAGTTACTCTGAGCACCCCCCTGGCGAGACGCCGCTCTGACTCTTCTTCAGGCGGCAGGACTGTAATCGCCAACGCTGCTTCCTGAATATTTGTAGCGTCTGTGACTCAGAACTAGTGACTAGTATTGTTACACAAGTGTGGTCAGGATTCCTGAAGTGGGCATTTGTGGGCATTTAAACTTGAAATGTACATTTAGTTTCAGTGTTTGACATTTACTGAGAAAACACCTACTGAAATCTTTTCGGTGTATCACCATCAACCTTTAGTTTGAGTTCACACAGGCTGCTGATCATGAACTGTTCTTTCCTGCTACTGTTGAAACAAACACATCGTATGTAGTTTTCAAACAGTACACTCTTTCTTGTCTGTCATACCTGTTGCACGCTGGCCTGAAGCAGATCTCCCAGCTGTTCCACCAGCTCGGTGAAGGTCGGCCGCTCCTGTGGCTCTCCCTGCCAGCAGTCCAACATGGTCTGATATCTGAGAGCAAAGAATACACCATTGAACACAAACTGCAAGATAGACCCATGAAAGCCTTCAGCGTACTGGATGGACACAAGATCAGCATATAGTTTATTTGGGCTGATGTGTTGTAAACTGTGACTAAGCACCTAATAGCTATCCTGAGGTTTGGTAGTCTAATACAAAACCTCTTTTCATTGAGCGACCACATCTGGTCCACCTCTAAGTCGACTGTCTTCTGTTTTCTATTCTCAGGTGATCCTGATCCTCTGGGGCTGTATCTGATTCTTGGTCTTGGGTGTGAGAACACACAGCCTCGCTCGGGTCTCTGACAAGCTGTCAGCGTCTCTGCCCATGTGGGAAGACTCTGAACCTTAATGTGGGTTTCCATCGCAGTGGCCTGTCTCGTTTTGTGGAGGAATTTAGAAACAGAGCACCACGGCTGCTGTTTAAATTACATAGCATGTTACTGATTGGGATTGATGGGGGTGATGGATCCCTCTCCCGCTTCTGTTGCAGCAACCACTACGTTCCCTACAGAAATCTCAAGTTTTATGTAAATACAACTATTATGAGTCCCTTTTGGCATCATATTTAGTCAATCTCAAGTTTGAGGACGTTGAAAAGCAGATGGTCTGATGGTGAATTATTGCCCCCCCCCCTCCTCCTCTCCATCTGTGCTTGTATGCAGAGCATCTAAACCTCTCAGTGTTGTCAGGCCCGGCTGAAAGAAGCCGAGCGGCTATAATTCCCACGTTAATGAACGTAGAGCATTCTCGTCCAGGTGGGAGCACTCCTAAGGGTGACAGGATGTGGAGAGCTTGATCACAGCCTTTATGCATATCATTGAAGGGGGGGAAGTGGACACATTGTATAACTGCACAATTTAAACCACATTTCCTGGCAGGTCCACAATGAGAATAAATAGCCTACCCCCACATGTTTGGGGTCTTGAGGGAGTTTGGTGTTGGGGGGGGGGGTCTAGAAATTCTGTAAAACTGAGCTACTTTGTCCGGTTGGGCAAGTGTGGTAAGATGGGAAATGAGCATCCTATTTATTGTCCTCCCACTCTCTGAGCAGCATCCGCTAAATTCCTGTGCAATGCATCAGGACGGGGGATCTCATTAACAGACGGAAGACAACATTGCTGATGAATCAGAGCTGCAGCGGCACAAATCATTTGCTCAACACTGTCTGGAACCTCATGTGCTTTTCATCATTCATATATTACAAGTTTGGGGTGAGGGTCAAGGTGTCAAAACCTGGACTTACAGACACATGTGATCAACTGCAGACCCGTCCAGGGGATCAGCAGAATTCACCCCACTGACTCTGAGTGCATCCCATTTACACTCATATCAGCAGGTTTTTATCTTAGCTTTAAATTAGCAGCAGGCCTCATAGCCATAAGCATGAAAAATATATAATCTTGTGGCTATATTTTTCTGTGATGGAAAGTACAAGAGATTCTTGGCACCAGTCGGTCTGCATCTACAGATCTTCTGTTCTGAACAACAGTCTGGATTACATTTTGTCTATCATTTCCAATCACTGTCCCCTTTGAAAAGCTGATATATTCATTCAGTTAGCTTTACTTGGCACAAACTGCCTTAAAACTCTGGACCTTTTGATATCACATCATTATTAAGCAGAAGTGTAGCATTATGCTTTCAAAACAAATAAGATTTGTGGACTATATGAGTCATTTCAAAATCAAAACCAGACACAGAGTATGCACACATGTTGGAGGGCTGTGATCGCTAGGTCTGGATCGGCTGTACATTGGACATAAGTGTTCTTATTACAAAAAAGAGTTTGTCTAGCTGCATCACTGACTGACAGCACTGATACCAAAGAAGAGGACTCTCTGTTCTCCCACAGATATTTATGTCCAGCACCATCCACCAGCCCCTGCTCAAAAACAATCTCCAGTCTCTGGCGCTCCTTAGATGGGGGAACTTAAACTCTAGACGTCGCTTTTAAACACGGTGCTCAGTTACATCTGCGCCACTGTCAGTTAGAAAATGCTTCAGAGCTAATCAGTAGCTAATGTTTCCTCCTGCAACATTCATGGCAGGATTACCCATGATTCTTATCAGGCACCCCTGACCTGCTGGTGCAACCAGAAAGAAGGATAAGGGCACAATGCCTCCTCTTAGCTGTACTTCGATACGGGAGGCTTTTACTTGATGCCTATATATTTCTTGGAAACTGTGAGGAGAACATACAGCTGGGAATATGGAGCAGGCTGGCTGGATGACTTCTCCAGCTATATAAGAACGTCATAACGATTCATATAGTATGATACTTCAAAGCAATCCTACATTTTTCAAAGACAGTTTTATAGGATAGGACAGAAAATCAGCAAATTAAGTGAATGCTCCCAGACACAGTCCACTTCACCGTTCTCTTGAGGTGGATCACATGCAGGTACGTTTTTACTTCCACTTGTTGTTTACTGAAGAAATAGTTAATAGGGATTCTCACATTTCAGAGGAAGAATATTCTGGCGCTCTCATCCTGGTCCCCTCTTTCAGCCTGCAGCAAAACTCTTCGTCAATTTGGACACCCGGGTACGGGGAGGCACCTGGGAGAGGAAAGAGGAGGAAAGGTTAATTGTTGTGCATAAAAAAAAGGCCATACACAGTATAGTCTCTATGAATTTACATGTATCTTAACGTGATGGGAAACATGGAGGTACTGTATGATGTATGTTGCTGTTTACAGTTAAGTTAGTAGTCTGTGCTCAGCTACATAATGATATTGTTTTCCATACAGTATTAATATTTGGATAAACTGTTGAGGTGTTTTAAAGGCTCCGAAGTAAATCCTTAGGGTGCCATTATTCACAAAGCTGGTTCTCACTAATGTACATTTCAAACTACTGACACGTGTTGCATAGAAGTGTCTACAGAATGGAGAAAAGATTGAAGAAGATTGTGAAAGGTGCACTTAATACTTCAGATTAATAATTGTGTAATAATAAATAATAAAATCACACTCAGTGGCCGTTATGACAGGTATTTCTATTGTTTTGTCCACCCCATTTATATCAATGAGGGTAGGCTATATAGCAGAGACACCTCTCTGCATAATGTAGTTCAACAGCACCACAAGCTACAGCCTCCAAAATGACCATAAAGTTGAAGCAACACCTTGTTAAACAGTTTAAACAGAAACTCAACATTATAACCTTCATGAAGGACTGTTGTGTTAGACTGCATTAGTTTCAGCTAATTAGACATAATAAACTGACAAATGAGTGTAGTTTATAGTACACAGGAAGACTTAAAGTATCTGGAAAAACGACTGAATATAACATCAACAACAAGGTCTTGGGCCGTAAATAGAAAACAAACAATTCTTTATGACATTTTGATTATCTCATATAATCAACAGACTCTGAGCGAATCAATCTGCACAAAGACAACACCTTCCCAGTCTTTGCTGCATTCTTGATTCCCTACTGGGAACATTAAACTCTCTTTACTGGTAAGTGCGACCGCTGCAGCTTTCCAACTCCAACATTCTACATGAAAACATCCTCTGGATTTGTTAGCAAGCTCTTGCAGATTGTGAATCATCTACTTGCTTGGAATAAATAAACATAAATGATTTTTGATTGAAACTGGTTGGATGATGTAGCTATTATGTCCTCTCATGACATACAGTGAACGTGTAATGTTATATTTGCTGAGTCATGAATGAGTCACATATATCACTCGCCAACCAAAAACTACCCTTAATTCTATTTACTTTTGAACCCTCGTGTTGGTAATGAAATTTGAATTTAGAGCCAAAGTCTACTTCACGCTCGGCCTCCTGTAAAATCATAAAGTCGTACACTGAACAAACTTGTATCCAATATCAAATTGTGTTGGTTTTGGACAATAATGTCCATTCTATGTTATCAATACAATTTCCTGACTCATAAATAATAATGATTTGCTTGAATCCCCATTCCACAAAATAAAACTCCATCTTTGTGGCGACACATTTATAGAGAAACCACAGGTTCAGCTCGGAAAGTGTTCAAACAAGTCTAAAGAAATAACACTTACTGCATAGTATTAGACACAATCTGTGATTTGCGTAGAGAAAACATTTTAAATCCCAACTGTTACTGTTCACATGATTCATATTTCTAGTTGCAGCCGATGTGACGGTTGGTGTGCAAACATGCTGTTAACTGGGCCGTAAATTATTGTTTTTACCACTGCAAAGTGGCAGTAGATGGCGGTAGGTGCACCCCCAGTTTGGTCCTTATTTTAGGTAGCTATATTACATTTTGCTGGCACTGTCCTCAGCAGTATATTGCTTTGCTTCCATGCGATAACTCCTGTCTGCTTCTCCAAACTGGGGGCGCGCCAACCGTCATCTACTGTAGGTAATACACTGACTATGGATAAGTAACTCATACAACCTCACTTCAAAAACACCCGAACTATCCCTTTAAGGTCCCAAATCAATCTAAAATATGCAACAAAATTTAAATATACATACCTTTTACTTCACTACATGTCTTGTAGTTTTTAGAAAAATATAATTTACTTAACATTTGATGTATACCTTACGTGCATTCTATGGTGCAGCCAAATGGTGTTCAATGAAATGATCATATCTTATTGTAACATGTTGTATCGTGTTATAAAACCTCATCTTGATAATGGTGTGTAAGTATGCCAAACACCATGCTGACCTGGTTCACTTTTTGGCATCAACACTACACAAACAAACTTTGGATATTTAAACCCACAAAACGGAATTGACACACTTTCGGTTCACAGAGCGATCTGAAAAACACACTTGGGTTACCCTGAAACTTCTGACCTCCGAACGCGATCGTGTTGCAAAGCTCACTTCTTTGCCATTTTTCTTGGTCATTTTGTATCCTTGTTTCCTGATTTATTTTTCTGAGGCCCCGCTAACACTACCCAGATGTGTAAGTGTTTCTTTAACGGAAAAAATGTGGTGAGAATGTGTCAAGAGTGAAGAAGAGGGAGAAAAGAGACCAAGAAAACGACAAAAGGGAAGGTGTCATAATGACGTCAGTGTGCTTTACATTTAAAAGAATATGCGATTTGACACACTTTTCTTTTAACTGCAGCGGGTGACGACACCGCATGGCAGTGATTCAAAAGCAGCACAGTGAAAACGTACAGAACAGCAATATATCCAACTTTGGTTACACTTACTCTTATGTTTCCAACGCTTCCCATGGTGACATTTAAACATACAATATTTCATGTTGAGTCTTGCTATAGAAACGTGTGGTGAGCTCTGCGCCACGGTGCACAGGCAGTCACGGACCGACACACAATGCTGTCTTAAAGGCTGCAGTGGTTTCACAGCAGGGGAACACTTTTACACTGATCTGGCTGCCTGGTTACAGTGAAGTTGTGTTGCCAGCTGGGACCAAACAGATTAAATAGGAGGTGTTCTCTCGTTTTAATGTCCCGTGCCTGTACTAAAAATCAACTTCACTAATGTTTGAGTGGCATGAAAATAGTTTTCTCATGCTAACAATGTAAGCTCAGGCCCTTTGTCCTAAAGGCACAATTACATAGAAGAAGAAGACAGTTATTACCCAGTGCATCTGGTGAGGCCGTATAGCCGAGAGCACTGAGCGAGTCCACCAAGCTAGTAGAACTCTCGTCTCACTGAAAGTCTCTGATAACACAGCCCCGTGTTTAACGGAGATGTCTGCCTTCATGCATATGTGGCGATGTCAATATTTTCATTTCACTAGGAAATAACAGTATCCTCTAACTACAGACTGTTTTATGTATTTGCATGTAAGGTAAATACAGGTACAAATATTGTAAACATTTCATGAAACAGGTTTTAACTTTGAAGAAAATAAATCACCACTGTAAACACTGGAACTTGATACTTAAACATTTAAGTTATTTTATTTCATTTTAGATATTTAGGCGCTGACACACCAGCGTTGGCCAATTTTGTGCCGCTGGTGAGCGTCTGTGAACATAGTTTTTGTCCCGCACCATTGGCTCTAGTCTGCCCGTGTCGGATGCTTTTTAGCCGTTTCAGCATGTTGAATCAACGGCGGAGCTCGGCGGTGAGAGAAATCACTGATTAGCAGTTCAGGTTAAATGAATCAGTGCACGGGAAGAGACGTGAGGAAAGCAAGCCAACGAGTAAAGTCAAGAAGGGACATACAGAAAGGTTCTTCTCGTTTTTCATCTTGATCACATCTGATCATTCCAATACACGGATATTTCCATGACGACATGGCCATCTGGAATGAAGCTAAGTGGTGAGTGAGAGTGGTGTGAAAATGGTCGACAAATTACACTTTGTTTCATCTGTGTATCATAACAACGGGTATTTATATCTGCAGTCCTCGGTCATCCGGTTTCCCTTTTTGAGTGACGAATACAGACTACCACGACCTGCTGTGGAGGGTTATTTTATCTCACGCAGGTGCAGAACGTACGTACTAACTGGCCATCGGTTGTAGTCTTTGCGGTGTGTTCAAATGCAACTTTTTGACCAAGACACAGGCAATGTGAGGTGACGCAAAAGTTATCGCCGCTAGTTCTTTGATATTGGTTTGGTGTGTCTGGCCCTTTTGGTTGCTTTTACACATTGTTTGTTTTATGTGTGCATAAGTGTGGATGTGTGATTTTTTTTTGCATAAGCAGGGTTCCTTTGCTCTCCTGTATGTTAAACAGCAAGCGTGTGAACTATAAAACTAGTGGTCAATGCTGAGCCGTGACACTTACCCAGAGAGAAGATCTCCCACATGAGAACACCAAAGGACCAAACGTCGCTCTGAGTCGTGTAGATCTTGTCAAAAATGGCCTCAGGTGCCATCCACTTGAGTGGCAGTCTGGCCTGTAGAGATATTGAGATAAAAAATAATTTGCTCTCTTATCTCAGTGGTGTGGACATCTCACTAATTACACATCTGTGGATAACCAGTTGGTTTAAACTGTGTGAGCAGGTGCTGATTTTGATTAAGCTAAGACTTATTTAGTCTCCTAAGCATGCTCCTTTTATCTAGTATTCAAACAAACACACTGATCTCAATTATTTTTTGTAAGATTTCCAAGAACTGCTGTATTTATTCAGTCCTCCTTTTTTTCTGCCAACTCAGTGATCAGCTTACTGTTTTGCATGTTAACTATTAATAAAAAGGCTTTGAATATTTTTTTCTGTAAGACAGTAAAAAGCAGACAGCTGAAAAAAGACTTGACTAGACTTTAATAAACTTACATCTCCTTTGCGCACATAATCTGGGTCTTTGTAGATGTCTCTGGCAAGTCCGAAATCACAGATCTTCACAACATTATTCTCAGACAGCAGGATGTTTCGTGCAGCCAAATCACGATGGATGCACTAGTGAAAAAGAGGAAGAAACAAAATGCGACAATTACATACACAAGTTCAAGTTTTCTGCATGTAATTGATTTCACAACGTATACTGTGGGTGCTTTACAGCACGGCTGCTTGCAGAGCAACACATGGTCAAGTCATCAGCGTTATTACAATAGGAGATGATGTGTTCCATATCCAGGCTAAGAAACGGTCAGAAACAGGTTATTCACAACAATGGCTTCATTCTCTAATCAGTCCTATCCGGTCTCCCCCAAAATTATGAATGACTTGAAAAATGAATGAGCTCTCGACTGATATTTTTAGAAACACAAGTGTGTCATAGTAGAGGCAACTTAAATCTAAGAGAAGTCAAATCTTTTAAGTTGTCTTTTGCTGTATATTTGTAGAAACATTCTGCATGAACTGCATGCACGACAACTTTAACAGATTAGACTACTCTGAACCAGTTTGCTTCTACTTGAACACTGTTGATTTTTCTGCATTAAACACACCAGGTAAACAAAAGGTGAACACAGTCATCCTTCACTATACTGAGTAAAACGTGTCCAAATTTAAAACACAATAATAGAAATCTTTAAATAAAAAAAACACAACAATTACAACATATATTTAAAAAAAAATGTATATGCAGCTGTTTAAAATAAAAACAATGTCTTGGAGTGATTTGTGTGAAGTAAAGATACCTTGCGTGAAGCCAAGAACTCCATGCCTTTTGCAACCTGGAAACTGTAGCAAATTAAATCCTCCAACGTCAGGACTCTCTTGTATAAATCCTCAGATTCTGTGAAACAAACGAGCACAAAGTTTTCCCAGTGAGACCGATTTATCAAATTGGATGTATATGGCATTTAAATTTAAGATGATGATCCTACTTATGTAAATTATTTTTATAAATGCGGTCAGTGTGATTAGCAGCTCTGCCTGATAAATCAGATAAGATGAAAGTAACGGTTCTCGTGGGGAAGCTGCAATTTTAAATCCATCCTGTCATGCGTGTCTCCCCCTACACACTTCATGTCTTTAAAACATCCTTTACAGACGATAGATGAAAACAAATTACAATTC
Source organism: Sebastiscus tertius (assembly GCA_916701665.1). Lineage (NCBI taxonomy): Eukaryota > Metazoa > Chordata > Actinopteri > Perciformes > Sebastidae > Sebastiscus > Sebastiscus tertius. The sequence goes on along the minus strand of CAKAOH010040866.1, from coordinate 195,419 downwards.
CTCCTATTATTTAAATGTCAGGTGAAACGTGTGGTTATGGCGTGCTGGTCGGGGGTCTGACAGAGGAACTCACAAGGAGTCCTTCCACCCGCCCACCTGAGTAAACAGCTAATCAAACCAGAAATAACACATTAGGAACAACATGGCTGACGTGCTGCGTCCAAGCTGGAGCCACAGAGCGGAGCAACTCTCAGGTCAGGACAGGAAATAAACAGACGCCTCCCCAGACGCAGTGGGGTGACAGTGGCTCCTGCTGCAGTGATTGTACTGCTGAACAGGAGAAGGAAACATCCCATCAGACTCCAGATAGAAAACAATCTGTGGGGAGCTTTCGTTCCTGGGCAGGAGTGGTGGAGCAGAGGTGAGGGGAGGAGGGGGACAGCAGGAGGGACAAACAGAGGGTGGAAGGGGTGCGGGGGTTGAAGGGAAGCAAGACGTGCTTGGCCTTTACCTTCTTCCTCTTCCTCTGAGTCGCAGTAGCTCTTATCTTCGATGAACCCAGAGCTGGCTGAGCTTCCGGTGCTGGCCACACTCTCCAGGCGGCGCTTCATCAGCTCGCTCAGCTCGCAGCCCGATCCTGAAGACACCACCTTACCGTCCTGGCTCTGACCGGCACACACACACATATATCATGTTAAATGAGATGCTGCTGCTGACATGCATAGGGCTTTCCTATATGGTTGTCAAAACAGTCCTTCACTGCTCACAATGCTGACGAGCTGGTAGCCAGAATGATGAGAAAGCAAGAAAGTCTAAATCATGCAGCTCGTGACTCACCTTGTAGACGAGAAAGTCGTCTCTCTTGCCTCTCAAATAGTTGGACAGGTTGCCATATTTGCAGAACTCCACTATCATCATCAATGGGCCTGTTGAGATGATATACCTCTTATGATTATTCCTACATCGTGATAGTTTGGAGATGACAATTTTAACTTTAAAGTAGGGCTGTCAAAGTGAACGTGATAATAACGAGTTAACGCAAATTCATTTTTTACATTACTAATTTTCTTGCGATTTTTAGGTTGTAGCAGGTTTACAGTTTTAAAACTAGAGTGAAGATACTGGCACTATATGAAACTAGAAAACCTAAAGAATTCATTGATACCAATCATGTCATACTAGCTTGTCATGAAGATGGCTAAATAATGCTCTAAAGTTACACACAATTTTGGCGAGGAAAAACTGTCATGGCAATTTTCAAAGGTGTCCTTCGACCTTTGACCTCAAGATATGTGAATGAAAATGGGTTCTCTGGGTACCCACGAGTCTCCCCTTTACAGACATGCCCACTTTATGATAATCACATGCAGTTTGGGGCAAGTCATGGTCAAGTCAGCACACTGACACACTGACAGCTGTTGTTGCCTGTTGGGTTTGAGTTGCCATGTTATGATTTGAGCGTATTTTTTATGCTAAATGCAGTACCTGTGAGGGTTTCTGGACAATATTTGTCATTGTTTTGTGTTGTTAATTGATTTACAATAATAAATAAACAGTATACATACATTTGCATAAAGCAAGTGTATTTGTCCACTCCCATGATGATTGATAAGAGTATTAAATACTCTATACTAAAATCTCCCTTTAAGGTTAATTTTGAACAGATAAAAATTTAGCTATTTTGCGATTAATCACGATTAAATATTTTAATTAATTGACAGCCCTACTCTAAAGTTAAACTGACAATTTCTTCTTATATATCATATTTTCTATGCCCAAATATCAAAACAGTGGGATTTCATCTTATAACTTCCTCAGTAACAAAGCTCACCTCCGGGCTTGGTGCAGGCTCCCAGCAGGTTGACCACGTTCAGGTGATGGCCGATGTGGATCAGGATCTTTAACTCTGACATCAGAGCTTTCCGCTCATTTGACGTAGCGCCTCCTGTAATAATGTAAACACATATAGAACTTGTTCAGCATTGGTTGGTGGTGTATCATTAAACATCCCGACTTAAAGGATATATATTTTCGCATTAAATTAGATTTTCAATGTGTTTCATTGTCCTTCAGTATTTTGTCTTAAGATCACTCCAACGATGTTACGTTCAACAAGATGAACCCTTGGAAAATAATAAGAAACAGATTTTCACTTTTATAAAGTTAAGATGGAGGATATTAAACAAAACCTCACCAGAAGATTCAGTTAAGATCATATGCAAAGATAACGGTATGAAAAAGAAGCAAGTCTATTTTCATACACAGATTATGGTTTAGACATGCTCTATATGAAAAGCGTCTTGAGATAACTTCTGTTATGATTAAAATAAATTGAATTGAAGAGGAGGGCACAAGCTTAATACAAACAATCAAACACGCAACATAGAATCAATATTTCAATAGTGGTGAACAAGTTTTCTTTAAGTTTCATCAAATTCTTTTTTATTTTTTAATAATACAAATTCCCAGTGAAATTCTGACTTTAAAACTGGTATTTTGCAGTGGAACACCCAATAGTTTTAACCATTTATTGTATTAACTTTAAGAGACTCTGGTGCATAATTAACAGCTCGTTTGCATTTTCTCCCCATTGTTGTCTGCCCTTTCCATTACTGGAGGCCTTGTTTACTGTAAATTATGAGGATTTAACTGGAATACTAAACCTTTGGAATCATGGAGACATTTATAAACTATTTCTTGTAGAAATCTGTAAAAACTAAAGCTTTTTGAAAGTGTTTAAGTTACAAACTCTAAAATCTCATATGTCGGACATGTTTGACATCCAGATGATGATATTTTTTCGCATTTCAAGAATCAATTCTGTGTTAGCAGTTTGCAAGTATAGCGAGAAAGTGTGGAGGGAAAAAAAACCTGAACCCTGGTAGCTGGATTACTTGGGAATTTAATTTTGAGAGTTCATTAAATATGATGGAAAATAATAATATTGCTTTAGGCCCAGCGATATGAAGCGGCTTTTGCTGGAGGACATAAAAGATATCAAAGATAAATGCCAACAAAATTGGAGAAAAAAAACTGGAGGTGCTCACATTACATACCCGACTTTGATAAGTTTGAACAACGATGTAAAGCTTTAACCTTGAATTATGAAAATCAAGATTAAGGGGTTGTCTTCTGTTGCTTCGACCAACCAGATATTTATGAGCTCGAAGCTAAAGCAGCCAGGGAGTCTGTAGCTAAACCACGGTCAATTTGAGGAGACCTGCTGCTTTCCATTAAGTTTGACCTACGACTAACAACAGCCAGAGTCTGTTCCTCTCAGAGTCTGTGATTTATGCTGAGCCCTGATTAATGATATGACAGTGACCAATACATCTAACCAATGGCACTATTTTCCATGATGCATCGTCACTACATCACCGATCACTGAGAGCTCTGCAGTTTGCTTCTCTAGTAGTTTTGAAAATTAGTCATTCACATACTGTATGAAGCTGGGGTGAATTAAATTAACTAAGCGTTTGTAGTAAAAACTCTTTTCAGCTTGTTGGTTTTCCTGTTTTCATTTTTGATCCAACAGTCGTTGTGAATATTTGGAAAGACGTTGGAATGGGATTGTAATTCCCCTTAAAAACCAAGACCGGAGACAGCGGATAGTTTCCAAATGTTGGAATCTCTAAAATGTGGCAAAAATAAACATATTTTTTATTGCTTGTTTTGTACTTGCATCCTCAACTTTTGAACTCTGCAGATTTTGTCCATTCTGATCAGAGCTGTCAGATCAGCGTACACTCAATCTCTTCATCAAGGACGGGGTTAGAGGTCTTAGCCTTTACCTCTAACTGCACTCTGCATGCTTTGCTTTGAACCGGTGCGCCATACAAACATTAACTGCAGGCACATGTGGTGCTGTAGCTCATGAGTCTATACTGTGCACAATAAATAAATCCTCTGCAGAAATGACAGATATTCATCTGCTGTTAATGCTGGCCTGTCTATCATGAGTGCTGGTACCTCACGGATTAACAAGAGGGGTCACATGGGCAAACTATTATATGAGAAAGAACAAGAGGTTTTGTCAAATAAAATGTCTATTATTTTCTCTGTATACAAATGAATGACATCCTACCTTTCAGCATTTTGACAGCAACAGTCTTGCATGTTGAGAGCTTGTCGATCCCAAAGGCAGAAGCCTCCACCACTTTTCCAAATGCTCCGTGGCCAAGAGTTTTGCCTGGCGAAGGAAGAAGGTATTTGATAAGTTGGACGACATTAGAGTTTCCTGTCCCTCGGGCAGAAAAGTCAGACTTGATTCCCTGTCAGTCAGGCTATGGGTCTGTAATTAAAACAACACGCTGGCAGGCAGTTTCTCAGCAGAATTTATGGCTCACTTAAGACTGGATGACAGCGCAGGTCACTGATAAGTAATGACCCTACACAACAGCTGCATAGAGGAGCAGACGCCTATTCCATGTACCTTAATGTTGGCTGAGTATATTCTCACCATGAACCACTTTTAAAATGAACTTTTAACCTTTTGTTAAAGAAATCATGTGGTTGAGCTTCTTGTCTGAGTGATGACACTCAGTCTCATTGCTCTGGGTAGTATCAGGTGTTTCTGGCGGACAATACCAATAAAATATGATGGAAATGAAAGTTACAGTAAAATTACTTTCGTTTTGAAAAATCTACATTATCCCATTCATCACCACAAATAACAAATCATCAAGGACAGTATCTGCTGGGTTGAGTACATTTTCATTCATCCAGCTATTTACACACCTGTGAGATATCACAGGAGTGACACACCATGTGAGATATCACAGGAGTGACATCATTTCAACAACTATATGTGGAAAGTTATAGATTCCATCTTCCGTTAATCTATTTAAAATTTAGACGTCTAGTGTTGTAGTACTAGGAATCGGTTTCAAAACCACTCTTTGAAGGTCTCGGAAACGACTGCATTTTTACTAGGTCTTGTCTCGGTCTCGGACAAAGAGGATTTTATTTCAACACCGATCAAGACCACAACTGTGGGGATATCACTAAATTGCTTGTTTATTGTCTGATTTATTTGTTAACATCATTACTGTGATTGCTCATAGAATGCAAAGGAAAAATCCCACACATAAAATTCACCTCTGCAGTGCCTTTTGATTATTTTATCAGACATTTCTCATGGTACACATATACATACACACATACGTCTATGTATGGCAATAAAAGAGGTGAACGAAGAAGAATCTTCATTTGTTTCTGTGGCTGTTTTTATGGGAATGTGGATCTTTCAGATCAATTTGAGGAGTGCCTATGGTTTGCATTTTTCACATTTTGTCATAACTGTGTCATGTAGTGTGGGACTTGCACTGGTCTGGTCTTGTTCTTGACTTGGTGTCAGACTGGTGTGTCAAGTTGGCGCCTTATTATTGCCTGTAATATATGAAACTCTTTGAATATGAAACATTTCCCCCCATGTTGGATTCTCACCTAGTCGCAGGCGGTCACGTGGAAACTCCCATTTGCTGCTGTCATAATGAAGAAGATCGTTCTGCTCCTCCAGGGGACACTCGTCAGGGTCAATGATGATAGACGGACCCATCTTATAGTGTGCTGGTTGCTGAGGGTGTGAAAGATGACAAATATGAATTTCAGGATTATCTCTTAGAGTTTTGATCTACATTTTATTTCAAATGATCGGTAGGTAGTGAAAAATGTTGAATTGACTATTAAAATTCTTGCTCTACACACATACTTGACCGGGTCAAAGGCACGTCAATGTTTCCTCACTGTTATATTTACATGAGCACATTATGTTCTCTTTTGACTGACCATACAAACACGGGTTTAGCACTTCCAACGGAAGGATATGTGGAAATCATAAACATTGGCTAAATTAGTCCTTCCATGAAACTGTATTTCACAAAATGCATGAGTCAGTCACTTCTTTAAATGCTTTGGAGCCAAATTAGTTGAAACAGGAACCACAAAAGAAAAAAAAAAAATCACAAATGTCATGAGATTTGAACTTCCCACATCTTGGCAAATGCTAATCTCATGTGGTTCTGGTGAAGGCGTAATGTAACATCTTACCTTCCTTAGCTTGCGGATGAAGAGGATGAGCATGAGCCAGAGGAACGTGGCTGCAGCTCCCGTACACACCAGAATGATGACCTCAACGTTTGGCTTCCCTTCATCCCCTGGAAAGAGAACAACAGTCGTCAACTACCAGACCTTTTTAGCAAAAAAACATCACTGTTTACTTTTCATGATCTCATAAATTATAATATATATATCATATAATATTGACAAGGAATTGTGGAGAATTCTGATCAAAAGAAAACAGCCTGTTACAAATTTGTCATGCTTTTGTTTATTTGTTTCTTCGTAAATCTTTTCTAAGAGATTGTATACAAAAAGGAAGTGGAAACACACTTTGGTGTTTATTTCTGGTTTGTTTGGGACATGCATACCGCACTTTTTCCTGTAATATTTTCTTCCAAACACTGTTTTTCTAACCATCCATGTCGGCACTCTGAAACCTCATATCCCCTGAATCTGCACAAATTCTTTCCGGCTCTTATTTCATGCAATCTTTGATTAAACGGCCAGAGCAGAACATGCATGCAGCTTGTTGCTGGAATACATTTGTGGTGAGGATGGAATGGATAACTATAATATCAAGAGAAATTCAGCTTAATAAGAAATCTATTTAAGTGCCTAGACGTGGACAAACCTACATGCATGATATCTCACCTACACTGCCATCCTGATTTTCACATGTCAACGTGCAATTCATTTTACATGTAAAGGTACGTAGGTTATGAGACATGCTAGACCAATTATCTACTGTGTGTTTCCAGTCCCTCGGCTGTTGTAGCAGTCAATCTCTTTGCACTCATTAGTGGACCTCTTAACACTTTACAGAGGTCATGTCCTCAAGGTAAGGACCCTCAGCCAGAGCCTTGATCATAAAACCCTAAGAGGAATTTGCTTGGCATTCCTTGCAGCCACAGATTTTCTGTCAGGGGAAACTTTTCACACTGAAGTCAGACTAGAGGTATTTGTAGTGGTGACAAGAAAACATGAGGCCAAAAAGGCCTCTGGGACGTTTTGATTGGATATGCAGAATATACAATCGCTGCTTTGACGGATGATTAGTGTGTTTGATCTGTAGCCAGACTGACTGCAGCACACACCGCTTCATACACAAGTTGTTGTTGAGTGTTAATATCTCATTCTGTCTGAATGACTTACCGAGCACAGTAACAACAGCGCTTGTTTTCGCGACACCCTCAACATTGCTGGCTACACACTCGTAGAGACCCTCATCATCTTTCTTCACCCTCTCGATGGTCAGAACTCCGTCCTCTCCCAGAGTGATACCTGCAACACACAACCTCTCAGTCAAACCAGTCACACTGATAACGTTTAAAACACATGTAACACTTGGGACTCCAGCTTTTGTGCAGGTGCAGGCTTAGGCCCCGATCAGATAGAGTGCGTTTTAGCAGAATAGGACAGTTTTTTGTAATTGTTACCTCCGCCAAGGCTGAAGCCCTCAGAAGGAGGTTACGTTTTCACTGGCGTTGGTTTATTGGTTAGCAGGATTACTCCAAAAGTCTACGATGGATTTGAATGAAATAATTTGGATGGGTGGGGTGTGGCACAATGAACAATCCATTCGATTTTTGTGGCGATCCGGATCATAATCCAGATACAGGAATTTCTTTAAGGATTCTGATCAGCTACAACATTAAGACATCTGGGTATAACACATGCGCAGTGTAACTGATGACGCGTTGATGACGCATGATGCATTTTTTCATATTAAACTCGGTGAAATTACAGTTGAGTTCGACCAAAGCACACTTGGTGATTGTTGGAAAGGGTAAAGACGACGGTTTAGGTGAGTTTTATTTTCTTTCAGTCCCTTTGAATGAAGTGTTTTACGATGCTCCGCTACATGCAGCTGATCTCACCATAACCAAAAATCCACATGGATGATGGCGCAAGCTGAACGGAGAGGGGGGGCAATTGTACTCGGCCACCTTGGCGGATGTCTGCGCTCTCCGAGTGCCATTCCAGTTTTCAATGACATTGAAGTGTTTTGCGCAATGCTTTTGTGTTGCTGAGCGCCATGCGTTTTTACAGGAGTGCCCTGAACACCTGGAGTTTAAAAAAATTCAACTTCTTCTACTTGGGTCGCGTACTCTTCATGGATTGTAGAAGATAACATTAGCACTCATTTGGAGTTTGCCTAGTGACATATGAAATAAAAAGACTCAGCAAGCAACAAAAAGGCAGTGCGGTGCTCCTTGCGTTTTCCACCTGCAAAACGCTCTCTGTCTGATCATGGCCTTACAGTAGTGCAGTAGCAAATATCTTCAGGTGCTTGAGATTGTAAAAATTGTAGCTGAAAAGTAACCCACTCTCACTGCAGCTGAGGTTGTGTTTATGCAGATTCATTTAATTTCAACTCAGGATGTTTCAAATGCCATTAGCCAGAAATAATATGGTCTGTGGGAGCTCAGGTCATGAAATACATAAAAGGATTTAGCATACTTATTTTCTCACAGTATTTGGAGTAGTGGCAAAGTGTGCATGTAAATGCAAATATAACTACCTGAATACAACTGAATGCAACCTTTACTTTGTCAACAATGTCAACAATTACAATAGTAATTGTTCACTTATTCACTACGCATAGACAGGAACTTTACGGTATTGGAAATATAAATTCAGTTTAAGAAGGGACGTCATCTGCACTTCATATATCAATCATATACAGTATGTCGTTTACTTGTGCCTTGAGCATACTGTATATGCCTTCCAAAGAAGAACCGTTTTCTCTAAAGAAATGCTGGCCGGGTCTTTCAAAGGGAATGACAGCTCCACCTGCTGATTATGAAGTTCCACTAATAACAAAATGTATTATTTCTCTTCCAGCCCTTTATCCAGTTTGTGCACTGCTGAGCCAGGATTGCATTTGTGCCACTGGTCACCAAAATTGCAAGAAATATACCATATGATGATCATAACACAAACATGGAATAGTATTAGGTTACCTGGGCCTTCATCCACTGGAACGCCATTTTTGTACCACGTGATGTGCGGAGGAGGAACTCCCAGAGCAAAGCAAGCCAGCATCAGGGTGCTGCTACTGTTCACATCTTGATTAGTCAGATTTTGACTCAGCCATGGTTGTTTTCTCACTGCAAAAAAAATAAAACAAAGTTTGAATTAAAGGTGTTGTTTCTCTGTTACTGTCTTGTTCAGACAGCGACTCATCAAGTGTTGCAAGTTTGTTTTCTGTGTTCCTGTGTGTGCTAACTCACAATAACATGCCCAGTTATCACATGACTACACTCCTACAGAATGACTAATTGTATCTACGTACATCAGCTGACTGTTTGATCAATCAGCTTCTCATATCCTCCTCTAACTCACCGTCCACAATAAGGGAAACGTTCTTGACTTCAACCCCCTTGTTGAGCTTGTACGCTTGGCACTTGTAGTCCATAGCGCTGATTTGGGACACATTATGCAGATGGAGAGAAAGAGAAATGGAGTAATTGCTGAGATGGAGACTGGACACGTTGGAAGTGATGGTTTGATTCCTAGAATCCAACCACTGTAGGTCCGTGTAGAGGTAGCGGGCCCCCCGACATGTCAGAGTGACGTCATCCCCCTCGATGGCTGCCCGGGGTTCGATGGTAATTTCCCCAGAGTGATCTAGTGTGACAAGGTAGAGAAACAAGGTAAATCAGGATTCCACTGATGTTAAATCATCCTCATCTCCAGATCAGATGGGGTAAACTACTAATTATGAATAAAGAGCATCTTACAGGAGTCCATGTCATCTGTTTTACACACATCAACTGAGACACGTATCCCGCTGGCCCGGATCCTAAGTTGGACAACAGTTTTGGACAAATAGCTGCTCGTCGCAATGCCAAGAATGTCAAATTTGCAGTTGTTTCCTGTTTCATCACTGTTAATTGGAAGCATGTTGCCGGTGGACAGCACGGCTGATGGCGCTGCCGCACTCATCTGATTGGAGAGAAGCTGAGTCTGGGCCCCAGGGGAACCAGACTGCGCTTGTTTATTCAGATTGCTGGAAAGCATTCAGTGTTCGGTAAGAGAAGACAGCTGTTATTACAAACGTGTCCCCCTTTTTTTTTAGCAGCGTTCTCCATCTTTCTCCTTCTTCCTCACCTCTAGAAGAGTGCTGGATTCCTCTTGGGAATCCTCCCATAGACAATTTTTTTGGCACTTGGCATCCCCTCAAGCACAGGTTCACCTACATCCATCCCTCTCCAAAAGCAATCCTTCACCCTTCAGGAGATGCGATTCACTTTGTTGCAAACTGTGTTTGTGTGCAGTGACACCTCATCTCCACTATTAGCGCATAACTGTCTGGATATTCATTTTGGGGAACATTTGGAAATGCTCAGATGCACATAAAAAAGTAAATTCCCATAGCAGAAGGCTCGCAGAGAAAGAGGAATGACCTGCTGGCAGCGGAGCAGGAATGCAGTTATTCATAGCTGTTTTTAAACGCGTGCCATTATAGTACTCCATATGGCTCAGGACATGTTTGCCTCTCTTCCGCCCTGAAGCCGCTCAGCTACAGTGGAAGATGGTTTCAATTAATGCCCCCCTCTGGTCTCTTTATTGCACAATACAATCTGCACATTCCTTCGCTGTTCTTGCAATTCATTACAGCGTGTACTGTACGTGTAGATCATTAGAAAGAATCCAGTGCACAGTGTAGCGCGCTTTGCAATAAAACTCAGCATATTTCTGTGTGTACTTTCAGCTGAACAGTTAAGATTTAAATGTTATCTCATATTCTGGTGAGTCACTTACCGTCAACGTAGAAAGGGACGGTCATTGTGCTGATGCCCTCTTCATTCTGGGCCACACATAAGTAGCTTCCTGACATGCTTGCCTCTCCTATCACCAGGATGCTCGCAGTCTAATTGGGATAAATAGGCCAATTATTACTGATTGCTCAAAGCAGAATAAAACATGATGAGATAAACAACAAATGCTTAATATCACAATTCAGAATTCCACTTTGACTTAGACTTTCGGTATAACTTATGCTGCAATCAATTGTACTGGAACAAATTAATTAAATTTATTTATCTAGATTTATCAAGCCCAAATTCGCCGACATAAACACACCTGACGTCACAGTAACATGGCGGCGCACACACATTTTTTACTTTATGTAGTGTTCTATGTAGTATTCTTGTTGTGAAACGTGCTGTAACAACGTTGTAGCTGCTATTTCCATTCAGTTGATTTGTGCCGGATAAAAGCATGTGGTACTAGCCTACTCCTCCCCGTCTCTGGAACAGGGTTCCCAGGAATCCTTAAAATGTCTTAAATTTGATTTTCAGATATATTTCCCCACAGGATTTTCTAATTGTTGATTTAAAGATGGTTACTTTATACGCCATTTCTCAACGCTAATGGTGCTGTGGTAATTGATGTAGGTCCTCTGTAGATGCCTGTGAAGCTCAGAGACTTGCCATACAAACATTAGTTTGTTGCTCGCGTCCATGTTTTGCCGAGCAGATGCACTGGGACGCATTTACATTGGAAGTCAGGAATACCGACTCGGACTTATAGACTTCCGACTTACAATGGATTGCAGGATTATACTTGAGGTTTCAAGCAGTGAGTTGATGTTAACAGGCAGGTGAGAGGTCCAGAGCCTGGTCTGTTTTATACTCTCCAGTGCATCACATTAATGAAAGGATACATCTGGAGTTTAAAGCCCACTGAGTCTCCACTGAGACCTACGCTATAGATCTAGTGCCGGGGCTCCGTGTCCATTTCCTGGAGAGCACTTCTAATGCCACACTCAATTTTGTCATCGCGCCAGTACAACATTTTAATGGCTTAAATAGACAAAATAATAAGTGAGGGCCAGACTTGGGTGAGGGCCAGACTGCGTGGGGCTCTGCTTAGTGTTCATAGTGACATCTGTTTTTTTGGGGCCAGTCAGCTACATCAAAGAGAGTGAATGATGTGGGTGTATTGTCTGGGTGTATGCAGGCCTAAACTTCCTGGGCTTGTGGGAGCTATTGTGCTGACACACAGCTGTATGCATGAAACAATGTCAGCGTCCCTGTACTTACAATGCTCGCCATACAAAAATTCCGGCAGTAAAGTGTTTGAAAGTTATATCATATTGTCCGATTCATGCTGCCCTGACACTTGTCAAAACACTGATGGAGTGGCCTTATGGTATTATGTTACGGCTATTACTCACCATGATGTAACCCAAGCTTGAACACAGCCATTTAAACAATTGTGCACAGTCCCTAAGAGGTGACCTGACCAGACGCACTGTGACCTCAGTGCCCATGTCTTCCCCCAGTGTTTTCCTTATATTATGACCCGGGCCAGTCTCCCTCTCTACTGGGCCTTCTGCTGAGGCGCTCAGAGGCCCGGCCCTGAATACGTTCTTATTCACGGGCCAACACGATTTATGTGGGGTGACAGAGAGGAATTCACTTCCAACAAATCCCTCTTCTTTTAAACTGCTGCTTGTTATCATTGACCCTTAGTCCTAACCCTCATAAAGCACCAGCGTTTGGCCACGAGTACTTGTAAATAAGTGGAGCCTCCCTATTTATGTCAGAGACATATTAGAGCTGATGCCCTGTGGAAATGGCCAACTTTATAAATACTTGGTGAGCAAATAATTGATATGATTGGAGTCAATAAATCACCTAGATATTCACCAGAAACACAGGTGACGACAGTGAACAACAAAGTTTGGATTGCGACTAATCACTGATTCTTCCTCCAGCTGAAAACCTTTATACTAATGAATCTGTGCCTTCATTTGACCCAGACTGTCTGCTGTAATGGGTTTCTTTAACGTGATCTTATAGACAGACTCTTCCAGGGCAGTGGAGGCCTGCTCTTCATTATGTTTGAGGTGACCAGTTTCAACTCCCACAGGACATTTGCAGCAATGTCTACAGTTTCCCCATTGTGTTTAAGGTTTGCATGGCAACATGTGTGTGATGTTTTCTAAGAAAAGTTGACGGACTGGTAGCTGGATCCCACATTGATACCTTAATGGTGATTTTCCCCGTTAAGGGGAGACATTACAGGTGAATAGGGTAAAAATGTTAACTAATAGATATCACTATTACACTTACCCAGTTAATTACTTACATTAAGACAGTTCTTTTTTGTGTTATACTTTTCTGAAGTTTTATGTTTAAATTAGCAAATTATGCATTATCTTATCAAATATGCCCTAATTTGCATACATTTCCAGAACAGAAATCTGAACATTGGGTAAAGCCAGGTTCAAAATTATTGTTTCATTTTGTTGACATATTAGAGTCAAAGGTTTTTACAGAGGGAATTTTGTATATATTTTTTTTATCCATAAAACAGAAAATACTGTCAGCAGCCAAAGAAATCAATTTTAGCGATGTTTTGTAAGATTAAAATGGTCTATAAATCAGACTATGAATGATATATGAACAAACCCCTCTGTGAAAATCTTCAGAATATAGATAGGAATGAAATTGGAAAGTTTGGTGTATGTAAGTGCTACTGAAGTGGAGATTTCTGGCTCAGAGTATGAGAAAAAACTCTTTTTGTGGAAACGGCCTTTAAAGATATGGATTGTAAAATTCCATACATTTTGCAACACTACAAGTGAATATCGTAAAAAATATTTTAACTAATTGATATCACCATGAAACTTCCCCAGATCATTACTTACATGAAGACAATCATTTTTTTGTATTACAAATTTTCTGAAATGTTATGTTTAAATATGCATATGAGGCATTATCTTATGCTAACTTTTGGTGAATTTAGGAGAAATCTACAGACGTAAATAAACAAAGTAGTAGAATAAACACCTACATGTGTATTTTGAATGTTTTCTTTCCACTAGTAAAGCAATCTCAAAATTGACCAGTGCATGAAAAACAATGTTTTTGCCTGTTGTGTCTCCATTTAAAAGGATTTTTGGTTAAGTCTTTCTTAAATTTATAGGTGTGATAGACTATTTCTATCTGCTTAAATGCTGTTTTCATGTTCAAATTTTGCTTCTACAACAATTACAGCAGTATAAGCTTACATAACAAAAGCACAATTCCAGCTGTTTTTCAGTGTGTGTAATGGCTCATCTACACAGGTAATTGTGTAGGGTAGAGTCTATAAAAGTCTGTTCTCAGCTCTTGGCGCACGCATGGCTTAAGCCATATAGCTTTTGTACTGTTTATAAGGCTTAGCTCCAAGAGTCTCAACAGCCAAAAAGATTAACTGATGTCAGAATAAAAGATGTTTCTTTGGCAAGGCCCAGGATGAAGCTGCAGCTGCTTCACTTACAGGCCTTTTTCATCTGAAACAGTGAAATGAAGGGTGTATTTCACTCCAGTAGTGGGAAATGAACTGTGTCTGTCAGTTATGGGGGCACCATTTCAAAGTACAGGAACAGTCTGGTAGAGATCTTGCTCGTTAGAGGAAAAGAAAAACCAATGCAGTTATCCAAGATTGTTAGATTCATATTGCATATGTACAGTATTTATCAGTATAGCATCTTCCTTTTCAGATGCAGTACATCATGAAACCAAGTGAATTCCCCATATTTTCCTGGTTGCTTATTCCAAGAATAAATCAAGTCTTTTTAAGAGCAACAATGAAAAACAAGATTGATTTCTTCAAAAGGGACTGCTGGGGGCTTTTTCATGGGTTTTGGTCACAGTTACATAAGTCAAAACTAATGCAGACAAAATGAATCATTTTCAGAGAAGAGAAGAGAGGTATAGCATCACTGCCAATGGCATGATTTATGGATTTCAGATGTTGCATCTAACTTTCAAACCCCGGTCACAGGAGGTTTCTACTTGAATCTGACCTAGCTATTCTCTGGCTCTCTAGACATCTTTCTTGATCCAGTTCTCATATAAATCCTACTGTTGAGCTGGTCACTGCCATTTCTCAACAACATTTCACGTTGAACAAAGCATGCTAACGACTGCAACATGTGGAAACGCTACACATAAAGTTAAACCACATACCTTGTTTTTTCCTTTAACCAGTTCAGGCTTGATGCTGATGGTCTTGATCCAGTTGTGGGAGTAATTTCCCCTGTCATCAACGTTGACCCAGGCTGCCGGCGTGGTGGAAGCAATGCAACTGCAGGACAGAAAGAATTAATAAGACCATCTAGTCATGCTGTCAGTATGTGTGTATAGAGACAGATGTGTTGGACCTTAAACAATACAAAACAGAAGAAAAAAGCAGACTTCATGTTGTTTTAAATGGGAACTTGGTGTAACGTTAAAACACATCCTGCCTAGATCACACAGTTATAAAGAATAATTTGCTATCTTCTGTAAAAGCCTTAATTCTGAGGGTATTTTAAAAGACCACTGAGACTGAACTGTGCAGAGTCCAGGTCTAGACCAGCTTGTCTGGGTTATAAAACCAAGAGAAAGCATTGATTTGACCCCCACCCCCAAACCCTTCACCGCCCGTGGTGGGGAACAATCAGCCTGATGAGAGGAGAGGCCGAGGAGGAAGCAGCAACAGCGACAGGAAGGGCTGTGCTATGCGTCACCTCGTACAGGAAACCCTCCCCCCACACGTTCTGGCCAGAGGAGATAAGGTTGATCCTAAGACCTTGGCGGTCAACAAGGGACAGCTGATAACTTCTCAACCTGGTGATAAAGACACCCCATATTTCTGCCCTCTACACTATCACCCTCATGCCACATCCAACATAGCGAGCTTCCCTCGCATCTAAACCCTCCCCACACTCCACGTCCCCCCTCCTCTCCAAACTCCCAAAGATTTAGATGAGATATGATCTTGAAGGGCTACACGGTCAATCTACAGTGACAGGTACTTTACAGGGTCAGGGCTGTATAAAACAAACATTTTGCACAATTGGCCTCCCACCAGGCTATAGCTGTTCCTTTGTCTCATTAGCTGCCTGCCACTGTTCCCAGTGCCAGCCCTGATTATCTTTAGGCCTGCAGAGAGAGTTGCTTCGACCCAACTAACGCTCTGCTATTATTTATCATAAATTTGGCAAGTACAAGTTGAGATGATTTAATAAATAATATAATGGAGGCACAGGGGGATTAACACCATCGAATATGTAACATAATGTTCTCTTTCGTGTGCTGTGGTCCACAATGTTGTTTTTGTTAATGGTGTTGAGGCCTGATAACCCAAGGGTAATGACCCATTGTTTTCCTGATCTTACGACTCACAGGTCTCCTGCTGTCGCTGACGAGCCAGGATCTCAGGGAATGTTCATCTTGTTTGTGGGTTCACTACCAGGCCGGTATTCATGCACAGTCACTCATACACTCTGTGCAGCAGCTCTGGGAATCTGAGATCAGTTTATCTCTCCTGTGTTTCCCCTTCAGCCTACACAGCCACTGACCACAAATGAGAGGGCAGTTCTCGAGGGTGGCGTTTCCTTGATTAATGTATCCCATTTTGGGCCAGTCAATTCAGTCAATGTAGATCTGTTTTATAGAGGGATCCCCGGGCTGGTCTGGTGGTTCTAGACCCTACACTTACCTACTGTTAAGTCGCTTGTGTCAAAAATTCCAAACTAACATGCTAGTTTGAACACTAAAACTGCATGTGAAATTTTTTAAGTATGTCCGAAACCTTAGTATGAAACGCAAATTGCATACCTGTGAAATCTTACAGAATGCAAACACTGGACACTACGGTGGCATAAATATACCACAATGAATTGCAGTCGTGACGACAACGTTCATAACAGACGTTGATGGACAGCTCTGTAATATCAATAACGCTTCAATTTAAGTGTAAGTGTAAGATTTCACTTTGCTAGGCGCGATATATTTTTCAAATTAGTTCTGACTTTATGATTCTCACAAATCATTGTTTGGTCACATGTTGGCACGGGTTACCATGGTTATCTGAAAAAAATACATACTACTGTTTATTCACACAAAAGTGTGTTGAACGATAGTAGTGCATAGTATGTGATTTTGGACGCAGCCCCTGATTTTGCATGTGCGTTTGTGAATACAACTCCAGTACCGTGGTGGTAAAAAAAAGTCTTTGTCCTCCAACACAGCTGTGCAATTTGTGCAAATGCTGTGCAATATGAAAAAAAAAACATGACTTTGTATTTACAGCAGT
This sequence comes from Sebastiscus tertius, assembly GCA_916701665.1. Taxonomy (NCBI): domain Eukaryota; kingdom Metazoa; phylum Chordata; class Actinopteri; order Perciformes; family Sebastidae; genus Sebastiscus; species Sebastiscus tertius. The sequence goes on along the minus strand of CAKAOH010040866.1, from coordinate 178,337 downwards.
AGACACATTTACATGATTAACCATTTTTGTTCAGCCGGTCAGATAACAAACTGCGTAAACAGTTTTTTTCTGGACAAAGAAACTTCAGGATTTAAGAGTAAACTTTTAATCTCCTGTAAACTGGCAGCTAAATCTGAACATACAGTACACAACAAGTAACTAAGTGAAACCCCACACTCAATCCAGGACCACTATATGGTAGCTAGTGGCATGTAATTGATTTTGAAACCTATTATATTGGGTATTCATGACATCATGGAAAACTTTCCTTTTGATATGTATTTAATTCTTCAAGATTGGAGAAAGTTCACATAAAGCTAGTGTAACATTTCAGTAATTGGAATATAGCGATATTGTGACTCACTCTTTAAGCCCAGGTCCTGGGTGACACGGCTGCCAGAACCATGTGACGTTTGGCAGGGGTACCCCGAGAGCAGTGCAAGGTAGCTGATGCTGTTGGCCAAGCATGTAGGGCTGCACGTCCTCATTGGCTAGCTCTGCCTCTAAGATAATTGGCTTCACTGTGAGAGAGAAGTGCACATAAACACACATAAGTACACAGACACACAAGAGAGAGATAAAGAGAGAGCGACAACAGGTTAGATCAACCATCCCAACCCGGTCATCCCACTGTGGAATCTCATAATGTCTTTATAATGAGGGCCGACAGTCATGATGGATAGCCGTGAAAAAGGTGCCATTGACACCAGTTGTCCTTTAGATGCTGTGTAGGAGAAGAATGGCAGGATGATTGGATAGCCCGGGGCTGTAGGTCAAAGAACAACCCCACTGTGGCCCAAGCCCATGTCAGTGAATCAACCATCAACAACAGATAAAGATTATTGTGCCACCTCAGGAGACTCCACATCACTTAGCCATAAAGAGGCAAAGTCCCGCCCCTTCCGGTAGACCCTAATAAAAAATGATTTGATGTTTGTCAATTTAAAACATGATTGCAAGTCAAGAAAGTCGCAGTTTGTTGTAATATCATTTAGTTTTGTGCGAAACCGCTCTGCGAACATTTCTCATCTTGCATAATATACGTCACCAACACTAGCTAGCTAGGTAACTGCTATGTCCCACCCAATAAATGAAACGTTATCTTACCTGATGAGAAAAGAGAAAGCAGAGGAAGACCCGTTGCTCGTGTGAGTACATCCCGGCGTAGCATCGAAATCTGTGACCACAGAGGAGCTAGCAACATGAGGTCAGTCGACGGCAGTAATCAGAAAATGTGACCCCATTGTACCTATTTTTTGCTTTTCTTTTGGAGTTTTGTGAATATATCTTTAATATAAAAATATAAAAATAATTTTATAAAAATTTAACAATTTAGTTTTGTGTGTTTTCTGTCACGTACTTATGACATACTACACAGGTAACAGTGAGGTCACATTTTCTGATGACAGTCGTCAGAAATGGTGACCTCATATGTTTCTGGCTCCTCTGTGGTCACAGAGTGTGATGGTCACAGATTTTAATGTAACACCGGTACTAAACACACAGGCATCGTAGCTTCAGTGAGAGACGTCACTTACGCGATTTTGGGTGTTTAGTCTTTCTAATTACATATTTTCACTATATATACTTTATATATATAGTATATACAGTTTTACAACAAGCTGTGACTTTATTGACTTGCAAAATTATATTTTAAATTGACAAACATCATATGTGTGATTCATGGCGCAGTTCAAACGGGATCAAAAAAATATTTCTCTCTCGCCGTTGACCACCGTTCATATTTTTTCCGAAATAAGGTCCCATGGTGGTCCACTGGAAGGGGTGTGACTTTGCCTATCTATTCTCTCAATTAACAGCTGAAATAGTCTGGCTACACACAGTGACAACACTTAGCAAACAACAAAACCTGCATCCCATCACACACACACGCCATCACGTAGCCGGCCACATTTATAATCTGGAGCACTCTGACAGCTATAAACAACTGATGAACAACGTTTTAAATAGTTTCATAATTGATACCAGGGATCTCTCTTCACTTTGTTTGCTTGTGTCTGTGTGTTTTATTTTTTGTCATTCCAATGAATTAAAGTTTTGTGAAGCGGGACAGTCAAGGACCATAAATAAAGTTTATACAAGCCAGAGGGGGCTGATTTTTACACTTTTTGGCACGCTATAGGAATTCCTTGATAATGTTTAAAGAATGCAATGAAAATAGCTCTGCCCCCCATGGCAAGCTTGAAGTAACTGACACACACATCTTTGTTCTTTAGCAGACTTCATCCAAGTTTCCAGCTAACATGCTAAAACATTTATAACCTCTAGTGTTATCAGTAGTCCTCAGTCAAAACAATGAATTACATGCTCAGTCCTTGTTTGCCTCAAGCTGTACACATATTGTATGGAACATGTTGTTTATACGAGCTGCACTGTATATACACATGGTGAGGATGCAAATAAATGCTGGAGACTAGGGGGGGTCTGGAGCGGCTGGAGTCTGCGTGCAGAATAGAGCCCAGGCCATTTACACACTGCGCCAAGCCCCTTCAAAAGAGCCCCAATAATCAACAACAGCTGCCCCTGCTACGTCAATCCAGCCCTGGAATCAACAAGCCCCCAAATTCCTCTCATACTAGAGCTGCTACCTGCCGTCCAGTGAACTGCACTGAAAGCAGCTACAGTGCTAGAGCAGCCAAGGCACTGCTTCATTTCCTTTGGATCAGCGGTCATCATCAGGTTTATGACATCGGCTTACTTTTGACTACCAGTGTGTAGCTCAGATTCCTGTACAAGCCCTTCACTTGGTTGCCCAGATTTATGGTGAAGACCCCAGCGTGCTTCTGCTGCACATCAGAGATGCTCAAGGCGAAAGAAGACATCTTGTAACAGGTGGAATTCTTGTTGATACGAACCCCATCCTTATACCTAAAAATCAGGCATGGACAGGTTTTTAAAACATGGATAAAGAACAACAGTCAATGAAAAGAAGTGAATGGAAATTCGACTCATAAAGTTATAATTCAGGGTTTGCCACAGCATATTATGTAAGTGTTTCTACACTCTAAAACATAATCAGCAGTTTTTATTGTAACTGTAAACCATTACTTACCATGCTACCATGTCTACTGGTGGCAGAGCGTTGACCTTCGGCTCAAACACAATCTTCTTTCTACCTTCTTTGACAGTCACCGTGCTATGCTTCTCATGCTTATAGGAGACATTGAGGAATGGATGCTCTGGAACAAAAGATTAATGACAGTTATCATCATATTGTCATAGAATCACCAAAGTGACACGATTATTTAGATTGTTAAAATGCTTTATTTGTGTGATAATTTTGTTATATTTTTATTAGGGCTGTCAAAGTTAACGCGATAATAACTCGTTAACACATATTCGTTTTAACGCCACTAATTTCATTTTTAATTAACCTCTTACAAATCTGACGGGCACCAACTATGTCATAGCTTGTCGCGAAGGAGGTTAAATAACGCTCCAAACTTTTGCTAAATTTTGGCTAGAAAAACTGGCATGGCCATTTTCAAAGGGGTCCTTTGACCTCTGACCTCAAGATATGTGGATTGGTTCTATGGGTACCCACGAGTCTCCCCTTTACAGACATGCCCACTTTATAATAATCCCATGCAGTTTGGGGCAAGTCATCGTCAAGTCAGCACACTGACATACTGACAGCTGTTGTTGCCTGTTGGGCTTGAGTTTGCCATGTTATGATTTGAGCATATTTTTTTATGCTAAATGCATAATAATAATAATAATACACAATGCATTTGAGGATTTCTGGACAATACCTGTCATTCTTTTTGTGTTGTTAATTAATTTCCAATAATAAATGTATACATACATTTGCATAAAGTAGCATATTTGCCCGCTCTCATGTTGATAAGAGTATTAAATACTTGATAAATCTCCCTTTAAGGTACATTTTAAACAGATAAAAAATGTGGACAATCATGCGATTGATCGCAATTAAATATTTTGATTAATTGACAGCCCTGATTTTTATTCTTTGTAATAAACTTTAGAGCTCATGGAAGTCGTCTGGTTTTTAATCCATCCAAAGCGTACTCACCAAAGACATGAACTTTTGCTGAGACGTTCTCGTGTCTCGTGGGAGTGAGCTCAGCTTGGCAGCGGTACATCCCCTTATCCTCCATGGTAATGTTTGGCAAGGATAAAGCACTGCTCATCTCAAAAACCACAGCAGGGTTAACGGGGGTCCTGTCGATATCGTACAGTCGATTTTCCTAAAGATAAAGGAAGATGAAATGTAAACTCCACTGCTACAACGTACAAACAGTAGTACTGAGTCAAAAGTAAATCCTGAACTTACTCTCTTCTTTGGAAAATCCCATGTGAAGCTGATTCTTCCATTGTAGGTGGTCTCACCAGTACAGTTGAGAATGAGTATGTCTCCAACCAACACTCTGACACGCTCTGGGGTGATCTTCACATTATTAAGAAAATCAGCTGTAAAAATGGAGACAAATATAAGAAGACTGTGAAATGCTCAAGACACTTAAATTTATATTTTTCAATGAGCATGTTTGGCAAGAAAGACGACAGGCTCACTCTTTCTCCTTGGAAAGTACGCTAAATCAAACACACGACCGTTGACCATGGTGTTACACACGAGCATAGTATGCTCAGTTTTGGGATCGTAGGGAATCTTGAATCCAACCTTTGGATCCCATACCTTTTCCTTAATGACCTTATGTGGAACCTGTGATCAAGAGAGTAGAGCAGAGAAGGTTTGTCAGTACCATAGCTATTTGCTGACACTTGTGATGTTCATTAAAGATCACTGAGCCAGGCAGATTGACTTCATTTAACATGTAACTCGTGCTCTACTGGGCTCAGCTGGGGACAGACAGCTGTTACAGTGAAGGTCTAATTAATTTTTATTGTGTCATGGAGTGTAACCTCTGCAATCATTTATGCACAAAACATTGTGGACTCTGAAAAGGATGTACGTGCCTGCTGCTGTTTGTTCTCATGCCAGAAGTTGAGCTGGGAGAGGAGGCAAGGGAAGGGAAGGAAGGAAAAGGAGCAGGAAGGAGGAGTGCCATAGTTTTACCAACAGCAGGAAGGTCACACAACCACTATCTGTGTCAGATGCTCATACTATATCAATGACAAAAAACACTTTGTGGTTGCCATGGTTACTTTGTCAAGATGGCTTTCATGGTGTCTTTAGTGACCACAATCAGGTTCTGAAGTTTGACAGAAAGATGAAAAGCACTGTGCAAACCACCTCACAGAGGGAACTCTCCTTCACTGACATCACTCTGGTATCAAATGTTACAATCCTCATGATAAGTTACCTGTTGTTTCCTTTGACTAGACACAGTGTGTACTGTTTTTCTACTGCATTTCCTGATGTTTGTAAGAGAAGGGGGACTAAATTTAGTCTGACAGTCTATTCTGAGAAAAACAGTCTTGGAGCACCTTCCTGCTCTTACAGGAAGCAGACAGAATGACTCCCTTCGCCGCCCCTGAGCTTCCCTGAGACAAACCACTGTCCCTGGTCTGTTTCTGTGTGCTCAAGGGTGTGAGAACCAGCGAGACACACAGAGTGGGAACATATTTTTTTTCCATTGACGACAAGTAAGGATACCCTGCAGTGTTTTCTCAGATGATGTACTGTGTGATTTACTTCATAGTCCATGTCCAACCAGGTTTATTGAACACATACAGTATATTACTATTAGGGCTGTCAAATTTAACACGATAATGCATTAACGCAAATTAGTTTTAACACCATTAATTTCTTTAACGCATTAACGCAACTTGTGATTTTGAATTAACCTCTTAAAAATCCGCAGCCCAGTCGGGCCCGGCCACTATTCGATCTTTTGGAGGTTGTAGCAGGTTCACTTTTAAAGCTAGAGTGAAGTTACTGGCATCATATGACACTAGAAAACCTTAGGAATCCATTGGTACCAACCATGTCATACTAGGTTGTACGGAAGGAGGCTAAATAACGCTCCAAACATGTTGATGATCCCATGTTGATAAGAGCATTAAATACTTGACAAATCTCGCTTTAAGGTACATTTTGAACAGATACAAAATGTGTGATTAATTTGCGATTAATTACGATTAACTATAAACAATCATGCGATTAATCGTGATGAAATATTTGTAATTGATTGACGGCCCTCATTACTATATACATCACAATAAAACAACTTAACCTGCAAGTGGAAGTCATGAGCAGAAGGTGTGAAATGTGTCTTTGTGAGGCCTTACCGCTGAGAGTGTTACAACAGTATTAGGAGAGGACGTCCGGCAAGGGACCACGAGGCTGGTCTCATGCCTGGGGGTGTACAAGACATCTGTTTTCTGATAATTCACAAACGGTTGCTTGGCATCTGAGGGACAAAAAAAAACCTCAAAATAAGTGAGATTGAAAATACAGGTCAGTCAGAAATCCCATTTCAAAGCAGATGTGTCCCCTTACATTTTGTCTTTTGGGATAACTATGTTTTGTAGCAAATTTACAGCTGTTGTTTTGAAAAAAAAATGTTATGCTAGAGCTGAGCTTAGCAGTGCAATTGAATCAGATCAAATCTCGGATCAGTTCATAAGGCAGCAGAGCACAGATGGAGCAATCAGGCTAGTGCTGTGTTTCTACTGGGCATCACACGGCCGCTGTGGGAACTTCACAACTACACAAATAGTCTGCGATTGGGGTGAGGTCAAGCAGGAGTGGTGTGATAAAGGCACTATTATTTGAAAAGTAAGCATGGAAAATGATGTAATAAACAGCTGAAGGGCTTTGAAAGGAAAGCATTAGACTAAACACAGGCACAGCAGGCTGCCTGATAGCCAGGCGAACTGGGAACCACATTCACAGAGCAACAGGAGAGGGAACAAAGTGCATTTAATTTAGTCTGCATTGAACTATTTCACACCCCTTAAACCAATATTTCATGATTTTATCTTTATTTAATGTCTTTATACCAACCACTTTAATGTCTAATAAGCATACATGTCTAGATAAATCCCGTTCTCACTCCCAGCTCGTCAAATACCACCAATAGGGCAGTGCCCCTTGCTATCGGAAACCGATGCATGGAGGCACCCATTAGCGACAGTATGTGACGAACTGGGCTTTCAACTAGCTCCAATGTAAACCCACCTATTGCGTTATTTGATGGATTGAGCAAGTGACGTAGTATTAATAGCATGAGAGTCCACTGGGAGGGCAGAGGTGGTTGTGGATGGGTCAAACAAACACAAGACTTTCAACCAGGAGACCGGTGTTTGTGTCCTATGTAACGTTGACTTATTTTGTCATGTCGGTTGTTAGTCACGTGACTTGTTGGTATCGTCAGTCCTGTGAGTTGCTAGTCATGGGAGTCGTTAGTCAATGAAGTTAATGTCAACCACGACTGTTTCCTAACCCTATCTAAGTGGTTGTGTTACCTAAACCTAACTCCCCGTGAAAATGGGGACAGAAGTTTATTTTGAAAGAACACTATGCATGTAATTGGCGTATACTGACATGCCGTTCCCGGTCTGTCCAAAAGTAACGCAAGAGGGGTACCCCGAGGGGCACTGACCAAGTGGCAGTATTTGACGAGTTGAGGCTGACTTGACACTCAAAATCGGCTTTCCTTATGCTGCCCAGCACAATCTCCATTTCAATGATACTGTAACTGTAACTGGTGCCATGTGACAGTTTAGGGGAGACTTCGGAAAACAGTAGCCGGAGCAGGAAATCACAGTCAATGACCAGGGTTTCCTGTGCAATCACGCTCACCCTACCTCCTCCAGAAGAAACATACTGTAGTACCAAAGAAACCACTTCCTCTCTGTCTCTGGGAAGGAGAGCTGTGTAACTTGAATCTGAATGTGTGTACATTAAAGTCAGCTTCCTGCTTGTAAGGAATAACTAGTCATACAGCATACAATTGCAAAATGTAGTTACGTTCTGTATTTCCTTCCTTCTTTCTTGCTTTCTTTGAGACTTTCTTCCTTTTTTCAACTTTCTTTTTCGCTTTTTTTTTCGTTTCAGCTGACTAATTCCTTTTCTTGCTAACGCTGGTGTTTTCCAGCTCTCGTATCTTGCGGGAAATATCAAATTGCACATTAGCCATTTTATTTGCCACATTTTGTGCCACTGTTTGTGGGTCCAGTTCAACACCATACCCCTCTACTGGCGTCAGCAGATGACAATCGCCCTGTGAAAACCGCTCTTTTATCAGGAGTCTTGACTTTCACAAAAACAAACACCGTTAAATACTGGATGGAAGAAAAACAACTCAATTCAGAAAGAACTCTTATCTGTGTTTTAGTTTATAGACCAATTCTTTGCATTTCTAAACAACATTACATTGTTTTTCTCATTCTGGACTGGAGGGGAAAATGTACTGTACAGGTTTCTGCTCTCTTATTCCTACTGGTTCATTGACAGTATTCAATAAAAAACAACATATAATCTGAACTGGTCAGAGCGCTTTGCAGGTCTCACCTTCGACATATACGTAGGTTGAGGTGATGAGATCTGAACCATCTTTGGAGTATTTACAGCTGTACGTTCCTGTGTCATTCGCAATCAAGCTTGTGACTGTCAGTCTGCTGCAGTGTGAGTGAGAGTGACGTCTGGAATCACACAGCTCCACCTTCACCCCCTCTGATGAGACTGATCGACTGGTATCAACAAATGTCCATTGCAGCGGGCCGTGACCTCTGACAAAAGACAGAGAGGGACAATATTAGATGAACACAAAGACAATACTGCTTAGCCAACTTACAGTTTTGAACAATATGTACTCATAAATATGTTTTTTGGAAACAAAGCGTTGGGTTCAAAACTTCTATTTTGGATCTATTTCAAGGAAAAGTGTCTCAGCTGGCGAGCCTTTTAATTTAGGAAGGCAGCGGCTGCTTCTCCCCTTGGGCCTTTTTGACTTGATGTACATTTTAAGTTTATTTTGAGTTAATCTTGAGTCATCCCCTAACTTGAACTTTCACATGGGAACATGCTTCTTTTGAATGATGCGCTCAGCTAACACATTCTTTCCACACAGCATCCATTTTAAAACTCTCATTAAAGAGATCCCAGAGGAACATCAAACATGTCTTGCATACCGCTGCCTTCGCCTGCAGAATTTTGGGTCAAGCAACCTCCAGCTCTCATCTAATGACAGAAAACAAGAAAGTGCTGTATGGGCCAGGCGTCTTGGCATATGGCCTTGTAGGGAAGCATTACATTAGATTGACATGAGTTTCTGAACATTCCTTGCAGGCCTACACGCTGATGCAAGGCTCTGAATTCTTAACAAATGTGAATGCAGCACACTTGGGTCCCACCATCCCTAATCAACATTACAACAGACTGATAAAAGTGGACCACCACTGGTTCCTGCCTAGTTTGACCGTTTGATCAGAGTTCGCGAGTGATTGACAGCTGCTCAGAGACGGCAGGCTCCAACTTGGCTCTGATTGGTTGTTTTCTACCGGTCTGTGAAATCTTGCAGATGCCATTAGGAGCACCGGAGGACACCGGAGGACACAGAAGCACATTATTTTTCTTCAGATTACCTGTCTCATGCACTACTGTCAGGATATAGTGACTGTTTTATAAAAATAACATTTTAAAATCATACGTGCTCCATTTCTACCCATTGTAGCTTTAACATTGATCGTATTTAAATGTTGTTTTGGTTCACTCGGCATTGGTACAAATAGGCGTGTTGCATACCTGCATGTGAGGTTTAACACATCGTCCTTATGAAGAATGAGGGGATTGTCAGAGGGCAGAATCTTAGGCGAGTGCTCTCTCTCCGCATGTCCTGTTGAACACACACACACACACACACACACACACACATAGATCACTATTAGTGAGAAAGGCAAACAAACCTGCTCATTTACAGCTTCTCATTAATGTCATTCACTATCACACTAAACAACCAAATGAAAAAACATTGTAGGAAATCCCCATGAATCACTTCAGAGCTGTGCATGTGGGTTCACTTTTCTGCCTCTTATGCAAGTGCTGGGAGGGTTGTTGAATGAATAGTGGTCTGGGATGAGCAGAAAGAAAGAAAGAAGGTGGAATAGAGGGAGGAAGGGGGTGATATGGGGAGCAGCTTAGGCCCTGATGAATATCTTTTCATGCATTTCCTCTGAATCAGCTGCTCTACCACCTTTAGTGGGTGCTCCCTTCCAGTCATTTTTCCATTTGCCATCGACCTTGCACTCTAAGTTCTATTATTACATTATCACAGGGGAAAATCCGAGGTCGAGATGTTTGATTCAAAGGTGGCCTGTAGCCAGCTGTATCTGTTGAGAGGTCCCTCTAAAAGTGATCAACATAGGAAACACTGATTCTCACTGCTGTCCAGGAGCTGTCACAGTCCCATATGTGATTTCCTTCTTTTCACTGAGCTCCCTGAACAGCTTGTCATCATAAGTCATAAGTCAACCCTCCGAATGTGACGGTCTTCAGGGAAGCCTTTATTTGTAGCACAGAATCAAGAAAGACAATGGAGTTACACAACAGCTTACTACCAGGCTGACTGACATGCTGAAACATGATGGATACTATATGCACGCGCACATGGAAAACCACACACACACACACACACGCAAGTGCACCTGCATGTACAAATGCAAACACACATAAACAGAAAAACACACACACATTACTAGTACTGAATTTGTCTATTATTCAGAACAGCTGTTGTGCGAAGAATGAGCCGACGGTGCCAGTGTTGGCAGTGGCACTCAATATCGACTTCCTCACTAAATATTAGCACATCATTGTTTTATTGTGCGAGGTTATGCAGAGGGGAAGGGATGTGGCTCATACGCTTTCATGCTGTGATACCACGCGCCTTTAGCTGTATATTAGATGAATAAAAATCAAGGTTCCTGACCTTAAAAAACAATCCCAGAATCTACAATTCATAAGTTAATAATTAACTGTTGTTGATTTCTCCTGAAATGTCATACAAATATCCTTGACAATGTTCTAATACAGAATGCATTTTCTTGCCTCACATCTGCAGCGAGTCATGTAATTGATTTGCAGGAAATGAAAACTTTGCAAATAATGAATCAAACTGACTTTGACCCCCAGGGCTATTAAATAAAAACAGCAAAATAAAAAGCACAATATATCATGTGCTGTCTGCAACACTAATTTCTGCATGTTCATTGTGTCAGTTCTTTGACTTATGTTGTGATACAAAAGCAACAAATGTAGGAATGCTGGCATCTGCTTGCACACATAACACCAATAACAACAACTGAAAACATCTTCTTGACCTTGAATTGCACTGGCAGGCAGCTCATGTCTTAAAACTGGCCAATTTTTCCCCTATTCTCCTCAGTAACGCACTACAGATGGATGAATCAGCAGGGCCCCCCAGCAGCCCGCTGAAAGAGAAAAAAAAAACATCCCGCGCATTGTGTCTCTGCCCCCACACCCTCAAAACTCCCACCTGCCCCAGTGGCTGCCCAACGCTGACCTCAGCAAGCGTCCCAACACCCCTAACCCCCCGTAACAGCTGTGTGCTGCATTCCTCCAGCAGAGCGCCTGAAAAATGCCAGAAATTGTGCTTACTGTGTTGGTTCAAAGAGCCCTGAAGCTGGTTCTCATTAAGAGCCATTAAGAAGAGGACAGGCATGGAACAAACAGGGAGAGGGAGGGAGGCTGAGAGACTTCTGGTTCAGTTTCAACTGATGACGGGGTCTTTCGATGTCACACAGCATCAAACTGACTACTGACACAGGGCCAAGTTAACTAATATTAGACCAGCATCACATTTGTATATCCTTGTCCTCACTTGGCATTGATAAGAGGAAGTGGTACAAGACACAGTGTTTGGAAAACATTTGTGGTAGGTTAACGACCAGTGAGGAAATAAAGACAAAAAAATCAAACAGTGTTGGATTCCCGGATCTACTCTACACTGTTCTGAAATGTTTGGTAACCAAGAAAATGCCATTTAAATATTTAGTCTGAAAGAACAGCCAAACAATGACAAAAACTTTGAGTTTTTCAATGAATCTAAGCCAGAGGCTCAGCAGTGCAAATGAAATTGTTGACCCTAGACTACCCTAACTGCTTACCTTTCATCAAATGTCTTTTCAAGGATATATGGTCAGGACAAATGAGTTTTTTTAAGATTCATAATTACAAAAATAGCATGAATTTTGTGTATTATGATGTAAAATGGTGACAAGATATTTTATTTTGAGCACAGCTGCTCTTGTTAGCTATTACATTATTATTATACTTCTTATTAATTTCTAATAATTCTGGACTGATTTGCTGCCATTTCTTTTGGTACTTTAATCCAATAACTGCACAGAGTTACCATTATTACAACCACCTTACAGAACTGAGGGTTGAGCATACAACAAACTTGAGTGTGAACAACAATAAAGAAGCTGAGAGAAAATACGAGAAGAAAGGACATTATGAGTTGGCGTAACTGTTGGCGAGATGTCACCATCTTTGCTGTTGCAGCATGCCGCCCGCCAGTGGCTCATGCTTGATGTTGCGCAACAAAACCCACTATTCCTGTATGAGATGACTGTACTGTCACTGAATTAGACAGGAAACCCCAAATCATATCCCCTAAAGTGCTAGGAATAATGTGCGGAATTCCCTTTTCTTTTGCAGAGAGTACACTTCATCTCCTCGTACTTCCCGTGCCGTCATGAAACAACGCGACTGTCTTGAGTCAACCTTTTTTTGGTGTGTTCAAGGCGAAAGTAACAATACGGCATGATAGTTCCCTTGTTTATCCTTGCCAATTGTATTCCTTGTACTTCTGTGACAACAAAGGGCATGGAAAGGGTGGGGAGTGAAATTGCAGTTTAACAAAAGAGCGCAGGGTCACTCTTGGTGAGTCACCTTGGCTGTAATGTGACCATGGAGAGAAACTATAGCGAAGAGTCGCCAATCTGCGGCGGCCTCTGAGATGAGCTTCCTGTCCTATAGTGCAAATGGATAGCATGCAATCTGATTAAAGTTATTATTTCACCTGTTAAAGAACTGGTTGGTGTTTTGTGCCAGTGATGTTTCATGTTAAGTTGCCTTTAGGTTGAGATTTTCAAGACAAAAAAAAAAGGACAACACAAATTTGAAACCTTGACAAGACTTGAGACTACCTGCCAAAATAAGGAGTAGCTACCACTGCTCTAGCTGTGCTACATGGTCTGTGTGTCCTGGACTATTCTCTCTCCCCTCCACTTTGCCAACTGCAAGGTTAAGACAATAGTTAGGGAGAGTGCCTTTTTTATTAGCCGTATATTAGTCATTGGAGATTTGGAGGCAAAAATGCCCCAGACTCCTCTTAAAAAAGCAAAATAAAGGAACATCTGGCCATGATGGGTGGCCACTCTAGGTTATATAAAGTTGAGTAGAGCCAACAAACAGGAATCGCCTGCATGAGAGTCCAAAATGGTAAACCCCCAGAGGATTCCTGCTCCATAGCGTATGATTAAGACGAGTAGGTAGACAGAAGCTCCTTGAAATTGAAATCTCATGCAGGATTCAAAGAAAATATATTGCTGGCTCAGGATGGATATGTGTAGTATGGACCAGATGCTACAATCATCATATAAGAACAGCTACACAAAGCAATTTGTTAAGTTATATCCTGGCGTAAGGGAATGGTTTTTACTGCTCTGCTGGTAAAGCTCCCAATACAGGTGAGTGTGTGTGTGTGGATGTGTTTTTTTTTTTGCTGTCTGCAGGGAAGCAGACATACCGCCAGTGAGTAATAAGCCACAACTGCACTTGGTTGACCTCTCATCACTCCCATTTTCCACTCCATCTCAAGTGTCCGAGCAGGAAAGAAAAACTGACTCCAAAACAAATTAGACACAACATCAACTCACTCTGCCAAAAAGACGAATTCAAAAAGAAAACCCATTGTAGAAAAAGAGGTTTGGCTAATACAACGTAGTGTAGAAGAACTCCGACCATGATGAGTGAAGGAATTTTTGGACAAAAAAGAACAATGCCGCTTCCAGGTTTCAAATTCAATCATCTCTTCAATCATTATTTCTTTCCATCATCACTATGCTGCACTTGTTTTTCCAGAATTTGGCTTGTTCCCTAAAACACCAGTGACTGAAACCATGTAAATCCACACATGGAACTTGTTCCTTGAACAAATTCACCTGTACAACATAAAAAATAATTGTAATAAACTACCTGGATATGGCATGGAATCTATGACACTCACAGACACTCACTGAATCAATATTATTGCATGCATCACACCCCAAGTGACATGCAGAAGGTTTAAAAGGAGGCTTGTCAAAGATAAAGTGATAACGCGTTAACGCAAAATCATTTCAACGCCACTAATTTCTTTAAAGCAGTGCCGCAACTTGCAATTTTTAGGTTGTAGCGGACTCCGAACTAAATTTTGGCAAGGAAAACTGGCTATTTTCAAAGAGGCCCCTTGACCTCTGACCTCAAGATATGTGGATCAAAATGGGTTCTATGCGTACCCACAATCTCCCCTTTACAGCCATGCCCACTTTATGATAATCACATGCAGTTTAGTGCAAGTCATAGTCAAGTCAGCACACTGACACACTGACAGCTGTTGTTGCCTGTTGGGCTGCAGTTTGACATGTTATGATTTGAGCATATTTTTTATGCTAAATGCAGTACCTGAGAGGGTTTCTGGACAATATGTGTCATTGTTTTGTTGTTAATTGATTTCCAATAATAAATATATTTGCATAAATCAGGCATATGTATCCACTCCCATGTTGATAAGAGTATTAAATACTTGACAAATCTCCCTTTAAGGTACATTTTGAACAGATAAAAAAATGTGTGTTTTATCGCAATTAACTATGGACAATCATGCAATTCGTCACAATTAAATATTTTAATCGATTGACAGCCCTACATAATACTATATTGACCATTACACAGGCCGACTGAAATAAATCAGAAATGCAAGCATCATGTTGCAGAGAGCTGCAAAAAGGGTTCTCTCCCTCAGTCTGAGCCGTTATGCTTCATTTTAACTGGTGTCAGAAGGTCACGAAGCAACACACTTGACCTGTGCTCACTTTTCAATGAAAAGCAGCTACAAGTGAAATATTAACTAAATAGGTCAGACTATCTTTTAGACAGTGTTTTACTCTTTACTTTTTTTTTGATATAAGTACAGTAAAAAAAGAAAGAAAGATCAATCACTTTAATGTTATGACACTGACAGGATGCAACCTGAATCTTAAATTTTGGTGGTTAAGCATGAATTTGTTGTTTCTGCACAGCTTTGTACTTTATTTGCCAAGACACACCTCAGCATGAATAGAAAGAAGTTGATGCACCATCAATAACTAATGTCTCTACCAGTCAGTAGTTCCTCTACCAGAAACAATACCCTCCTTTCCTCCCTGCCATTGTCTCGTGGATGCAGTTTGACATGGCTCAATATGAGCACAAGGAGCTCCGGGAAGAAATCTCTGCTCAGGTAGCGTGTCACATTTCCGTGACCTTTACTAGCCAGAACAATTCCAGGCTGGCTCTTGCCCCCACATCCGCTTCCTCCTTGTGTCTTTCCCACGCTTTGTGTGTGGACAGTGAAGGAAATCTGCTTAAAAACATCGTGGACAAAGCTTCATAGGCTCAAAGTGTGTACGAGAGTGTGTGTGGTGGAGGGGGGGGGGGGTGAACGTGAACAGCATTTCCTTTGTTTGGATAGGCTGTTTATTTGGAAATGGTGAGGAAGACTTAGTGTATCTCAGTGGCACACTAGACCTGGCACAAGGTGGAGGGTTCTTGTTTTTGGAGGGTTCTTGGTATCTTGTTTTTGTGGAGTGACACTGAGACAATGAAGCTGATTGTACGGGTCTGGAGAAACATGCATTCTCTTCCCAAAATGTTTAATCCTGTTCACTCACAGAGAACAATTGCTGGATGAACGTTTTTCATAATCTTTAACAAAAGGCTGACTTGCAATATCTTCAGAATATCTGAGAAAACAAATCAAACTAATCCAAATTTCAGCAATAAAATCAGTATGATATTCAAATATAAGCTCTACCCATCTGTTACAATTACCTGTCAGAGTCAACACATTTTATTAACTTGTTAATAATCAACCAGTTACAACAGACAAGACTACCTCTAGCGGCGTGTTTGAGAATTGCAGGTCCAGTGACAGCCTTAAACTGTTGACACATAATTGTCCTAAAACATGCAAATTTAATATTCTGCTGAAATATCCAGAAACAATAAAAAAAAGTGTTCCTCAAAAGTCAGGATCAAATAAAAACCGGCCAAATAATTCAACTCTTGTAACAGCTCAAATAAACATAATAATTACAAAATAAGATTATATTTAGATGAATAAAAAGAAGCCAGACGCTGAATTTCTCCTGATAACTGTGTCAAATATGTGTAAAATAATATTCATTCAGCCATTCATTGAAATCAAATCAAACTGTGCGAAGTTAAAACTCTCTTCTTTCATGCATAAAACTCTCCTACGCGTAAATAACTGATATGTATAAGCATGAATGGCTTCTTACCATTTGTGAGTGTTGAACAACACAAGATGACAACGACCAATCTGAAGCTGACCATCCTGGCACACCGAAATCCAAACCGTGCGTAAAGTAATAGGAGTCCTTTGCAGAGGCTTATTATTCCGAGTGACGGATAAAAAGTTGCTTCTTTAAAGCAAGTCAATCAAAAAGTCTTAATTTTTATTTTATAAACAGTGTTGTAAATCCACAAAAACAATCAGGTGCGCATGCAAAAAGCGGCAGTGGTTCTCCTGAATGCCATGGCGCGTTTCGCAGGGGAGCTCTCCTGCGCAGCTGGAGGAGTCCAGACCCGGCCAAGAGGACACGGATGTACCGCTGGATCCTCGGGGGCAGGTGCTCTCAAACCAAAACCAAAACAAAAAAAAGTTAGATGAATGAATGGTTGGTGAAAAATAAAAGTTGAGTGAGTTAGTATATCAGCTTCTAACTGGGAGTCTGTCTGGTGTATAGCCTACAAAAGCCAGATCAATCAGCTCACTGCCTTTCACGCGCCACAATTTCTCCTCCCTTTCGCCTCTGTGCAGCACTTACACACTAACAGTCCATTACAGTCCATGCGTGAGGCACGTTTTATGGAGACACGGTGACGCAACGTCACTTTTTTTATTTTGTGGGGGGGTGGAGGGGCGGACACAAACTCCCTTCTTCAGGCTACTGAGGAGATCACCTCATGAGAAATGATGATTATCTATGGTAATCCTGCAACAAATTGCATCAGACCAACATGATACATAACTACTAGAAATGACACAGGGATGTTAAACCATTAAACATGAATATGTGCAATAGAAAATCACAGTGTTTATAAGTATTTCTCCACTCTCAAGGCAACTAAAATGAACCTAAATGGGATTTAGGCATGCACATTTACTCTGTTAAAAGAGAGCTCTGTTGTTCTAAAACAGGATCTTCAGTGGTACCTTAGACGTGACAGCTACTTCCCGCTAATTTCATTTCCAAATCTTTACTTTTTATTGGATTCTATTTTGAATTGATGGGTTATTATTTCTTACTACTTGCTACTTGCATGACAAATTTGATGCATGGTTGGTTTCCGGATATCTAGTGCAGACTTCTGTTCATGACCCGGGCTTGAAATTCAACGTTTATAATATTGTTGGGCTATAAATCTTATTTTTCTCAGCAAAATTGCATCAGACCAACATGATGGATATGAAATGGATATAAGAAATGGTACATGGATGTTATACCATTAAACATGAAAATGTGCAATAGAAATGATACAGGGATTTTATACCATTAAACATGAAAATGTGCAATAGAAAATCACAGTGATTGTACGTATTTCTCCACTCTAAAGGCAACCGAAGTGAACCTAGATGGGATTTAGGCATGCACATTTACTGTTAAAAGAGAGCTCTGTTGTTCTAAAACAGGATCTTCAGTGGTATCTTAGACGTGACAGCTACTTCCGTTGAGTTGATGGGTTATTATTTCTTATTACCTTTTTCCATATTCTTGATTATATGGGTGTGTTTTTGATCACAACAAATTGGAATATTGCACACAAATTATAATATATAATAATATTTAATAAGAATCTTTTATATCAGATAGTTTTATAATCTTTAGCAGAGAGCTAAAATCTTGAATCATGGGTCAGCTACTTGCATGACAAATTTGATGCATAGTTGGTTTCCGGAAATCTAGTGCAGACTTCTGTCCATGTGCTTAGCTTGAAAATTGACAATTTGTAATATTGTTGTCATGCAAAAAATGGTTTTGTTAATATTGCTGGCTATAAATCTTATTTTTCCCCACACATTGAGTCAGACCAACGTGATGGATAACTACTAGAAATAGTATAGGGATGTAGTACCATTAAACATGAAAATATGCAATAGAAAATCACAGTGATTATACATATTTCTCCACTCTAAAGGCAACTAAAATGAACCTAAATGGGATTTAGGCATGCACATTTTATAATCTTTTGCAGAGAGAGCTCAGATCTTGAAGCATGGGTCAGCTACTTGCATGACAAATTTGATGCATGGTTGGTTTCCGGGTATCTAGTGCAGACTTCTGTTCATGGGCTATTAAATCTTATTTTTACCAGCAAAATTGCGTCAGACCAACATGATGGATATGAAATGGATATAAGAAATGGTACAGGGATGTTATGCCAGTAAACATGAAAATATGCAAAAGAAAATCAAAGTGTTCACGTGTATTTCTCCACTCTGAAGGCAACTGAAATGAACCTAAATAGGATTTGTCACAGCATTGTTTCAATCACTCTTATTGATTCGTGGTCAGAATGCGTTTCTAAATGACGATTTGAAGTTAAATCATTATTCTAAATGTTTTTAAACTGACCTTTGCATGTAAAGCTGCCTTTGATAAAACCAGCCTACTGTGCAAGTGAGGTTAAAGGTAACAGCAGTAATCTTGTCTCAAGAGGAAATAGAATGAAACGTAAACAATCACTGTGATATCAGATCGAATCTATCTGTTCAAGTGTTTAAAATAAATATTTGCCAGATTTATTTTTAACTTCAGAAACAGGATACTCTGCTTTTTATATCAATGTAAATAGTCCTCTTTTGTCCAGCAGTACCCTGCCGTGTGTGGATGTGCTGCAGACTGTTTTCTTTTATCACCACAACAATTACTCTGCTGCTGCAGGTCAAAGTAGCGGGCGTTGTAAATAAGAACATCCTGCCCTCACCTTTCCGCCCACGTCAGGAGGACTGAACAGCCACCATTTTGGGGGACTGGATCTTGAGTGGTGGCGTGGGTGAGGCACAGCACAAGTGGTGAAACGTGAGGAGCACCACTATTCCCTTTAGCAGGAAAACAGTGAAATGGCACATGAGAGCATGGGAAAGAATTTAGAACATTTCGTCCGTGAGAGTCCATTTGCTTTCTGGGATTCTGATACCAAATAGTCACAGGTCAAGAATTCAAACATTTACTTTTGCATGATAACACTCAAAGGAAATCAACAAGTAATGTCCATATTTGGGTAGCTGGAACAAGTGTACACAAAAGGCTAGTTCTCTTCTGCATGGTCTAATCCAAAAATGGGGACAATATAGGCTCATGTGTTTGGTTACTTTTTTCTAGACTGTGGAAACTTACTATTACAAAGATTAAATTCACCATTCTCACTTTGTAGACCTGGGAATTAACTCTACATGGCATTGCCAAGACTGTTAAATGAAATTGAGATACCTTTATTGATCCCCAGTAGGGAAATGTGGTTGTTGCATCAGCACAAGGACAGAAATAAATACAGAGAAGTATGGAAGGTAACATAAATAAATAATAGGAGGTACATAAACTAAAATAAGAATAAAAATAGAAAATGTACAAGAGCGAATAGTAATAGTCTCAAGAAAATGTCTCTCAAGTCTGAATGGTGAGAGATTGGTAAAGATGATGGCTTACACATTTGAAGAGAAAGATCATATAGCTGACTAAATTCAAAAGGAAGAGGTATGGTTTGCAAGAAACAGCGCTGTCTACTTCAATTTTCTTAGCGTGTGTTCACATCTAAGTCTTCAGTAAAGGAGACATTCCCACTAGGCCAAGAGGGTAGCAGATAGGTCTCCTGATGAACAATTGCTGGAAGTTGCTAGCTGATAGGGGTGGGTTTAAAATGTTTTATTTTAGAATCTGGTGTTCAAAACACACTATAGGGGACCAACTGCTTGTACACACACGGCATGTACTCTTCCTTTTGCCCCAACAGCACAGTCCTCTTGGGTAAACGAACCAGTATAAAGTCTTTCTTCAGCAGCCCTGCCTGCTGATCACATGACTGTAGTCAGCCTTGAGTGGAAACAAAGCCACAGTCTCCAAACCCAACTCGTACTGCAGCTTTGGAAGCAAGGAATATCATTTTAAGGAGTAAATGTTGATGGAAAAAATAAGATTTATGGCCCACAATATAAACAAAACCATTTCTTGCATGACAACATTATACATTGTCAATCATCAAGCATGGAAACCAATCATGCATCAAATTTGTCATGCAAGTTGCTCGCGCTCGCCCGTGTGCACGCGCTACCTGAATGTGAGAGAGCATCCGTCAAAACAGTGAGGCAACACACGTCAGCTAAAACCACAATATCACTCTATATTTTACCTGCTTGGCAGTAATGTTAGCTGACCAGACGATGGTCTCTCCGTGGATCACTGCTGATCCTAATGTTGGCTTTTCCTGCCTCAGTCTCCCGATGCACGTGTGGTGGAGCGAGCTGTGAGTGAAGGCAGGCAGGCAGAGGAGCAGAGGAGCAGAGTACAGCAGAGACTCCGGCCCTGGAGACCAAAGCTACGGTCTCCCCCGTGTCCTCCGACCGCGGCCCACACTGTTTAACAGACAGGCTTCACTAGATATAACCTTGAGGTTTTGGTGCTTCTGTGTAGTTTGTGTTGGAGTCTGAGTCTGAACAGTGTAGCCTCACGCGAGCGCGGATGGGACACCGACCTCGATTGATTTCTACGTGTAAGAAGTTACAAACAGTCCCTTTAAGATAATATTGAGCTGGGGAATATATATGCTCCCCATCCAAGGGCCTTAAAATCATATTATATATGATATATATACAACCATGTGTATATATGTTTATGCGTGTATGTAGGTATATATATATATATATATATATATATATATATTAATTTTTTTTTAAATGTTTCTCTTCTTTTTCTTATTATTTCATGATTTATTTGTGGATACACTCCCTGTGTTGTATTGATGAATCAGTTAGGTCCTTTGTGGCCAGCTGTGGCTGTTTGTGTGGATGTTGTTGTCAGGTATGATTGATTGATGTGTTGTGTCATGGGTGAGTGTAAAAAAATTAACTTTCCTTGTATAGTGACTGTTCTATTGATTATTGACAATTAATAAAAAGACCTTTGAAAGAAAATCACAGAATAATGATAAATAACAGCAACAATGAGGATTTTTTTTCAAGTCATGCATTAATCCAGAATTACATTTATTTCTAAATTACACAGTAATGTCACCACTAAAACCACACAGGTGGGACATGCTCCCCACCCTGATGACAGGTCCCCTCTAATGTTAGTAACCATCATGGTAGGGAGTTAGCTATCTAAAGCTACAGTAAAATAAGTATAGACAGTTCTAAAATGTCACATAAATAAGTCAACCAAGCTATATATTCTGCTCAATATTAACCAGTCTCAGTGTTTTAATAAGATATGAAGGCACAGGAAGTGTAGTTTAGAGTTCATGTTCAGCTTTACCTTCCTGCTGCTCCTCTTCTCCTCCTGGGACGAATTTCGCGGGCTTTTGTTGACAGCTGTCAATCAAACAAGACGGCGCTGTGGTGAGGAGCTAACAGCTAACACTAGCTGAAGAGTTAATTTACAGAAGTGGAAGAAAACCTAAAAGATGGAGCGGTTTGTTTCAACTGTGAAATGTGAGTAACTATAACTATACTATACTATAACTACCAGCCTATTTGTAGACAGTTTTGGCTACAATTTA
Source organism: Sebastiscus tertius (assembly GCA_916701665.1). Taxonomy (NCBI): domain Eukaryota; kingdom Metazoa; phylum Chordata; class Actinopteri; order Perciformes; family Sebastidae; genus Sebastiscus; species Sebastiscus tertius. Next base: position 156,322 of record CAKAOH010040866.1, on the reverse strand, counting down.
TGTTACCAGACAGTTAGTAACCCTTAGTTAATAGGTAACCGTTAGCTAGGTAACCGTTAGCGAGGTAACCGGTAGCTAGGTAACCGTTAGCGAGGTAACAGTAACCTAGGAGGCACAGAGTTCAGAGTTCAACTGCCATTAGCTTGTTTATGTATGTTAATGTCACCCTCTGCATTGATTTTTTATGCCCTTTACTTTGCTAACATGACCAAAATGAATAGGAGGTGGATATTAAATTGTAATACAGCAGTATACAAAGTATTAGGTACATTATTATGGCAAGCTAACAAGCCTTTCTGGACACCATTACCTAATGTTACCTGAATATTCAATATGATGCTCTGTTGACCCATTTTTGGCACAATTAGTTATGTTACTTTGGATAGAAAATTCAAGATTCAAGATGTTTATACAAGTACAATCATGTGAAATGCTTTTTGCTGGGAAGCTCCATTAAAAATAAGTTATATTACAATTATAAAAGGAAATACTTTGTACAAGGCATATTAAGAACATATACATATCAGGAAGTATGAATGTACACATAAGAACTATTTTGTACAGGCATACTAGGAACATATAGATTAAGAACATATACAGTATATACAGTATAAGATGTATGATTGAGGTGTTGCGCTTGTTTATTGCACTTTTTGTGTGAGAAGGTGTGGTATGAATCATCTATTTAAAAGTCTGATGGCCTGGGGAAAAACCTGTTCCTCAGTCTGCTGGTGAGAGTCCTGGGGGTCCTGTATCTTCTACCAGAGGGCAGGAGGGAGAACAGGCTGTTTTGGGGTTGTGTGTTGTCCTCAGTGACCCTCAGGGACTTCCTGACTGGCCAGTCAATTACAATTTTAACAAATGATTAAGTTATTTATTACATAAAAAAAATACCAAACATTTAATGTTACTGGTTATGGCTTCTCAACTTTTGAAGAGTTTATTTCATATCCTTGAATACTTTGTGATTTTACACTGAATAATAATAATCGAACAATCAGTGGTCAGCATTAACAGATTACCCTAATCTGTCATTTTAAAATGTTTTTATCCCAATAATAAGCTACAACAAAATTCAAGATTCAAGTTCTTTATTGTCATTGTGTAGTACAATGAAATTAGATTGTGACAATCCCATAGGTGCTAATGAAAAGATAATACAATAAAAAAGAGATATAAATATTAAAAATATAAAATATAATACAATATAAAAATACAATATGTATATTGATGAGATGACAGTTTTGCCAGATTATTTTGTTCATACACAGGTCTCACAGAGAACCTGCTGCAGAAACAGCCGACAGATTATGATGAGGTGATAGAGAAACTCTTCTCTGAAGTCTCCAGCCTGGAGGATTTCCACAAAATACCAGATCCACAGGTGTGTGTAAGAGTTGACTATAGTTTGACTGTAATAGTAAATAATAAAATAAAATAAAGCAACAAAAACAACCAAGACTTATAAAGTAGCAAACTGTGAAATTTAAAATTTTTCTTTTGCAATGTGGGTTTTTTTCACTTGAAAAGTGATTTAATGTAACGCATCAGTCTGATTATACCATAATTTATATGACTTTTGTAAATAAGTTATAAAGTTTTACATCAAATCTATTTATCTAGTACTAAGTCAATATTAAATCAATTTAATAATATAGCATTATGTTATTTTTATAGGGCTATAAATTGGCAGAAAATGTAAGTTGCATGCATATTTCTTTTTCTTACTATTATTACAGCTTGAGGAGTGTGCCATCCAGCTGTGGAACTGGGCAGTTACTAAGAATGTAGGCGCCACTTTAAGTACAAATCAGAAAGCCAAAGGTACACTTCTAGTTGCAGTATTCATTTACATGATAATTCTACTGATCATCATGACTCTTGAAAATACCCATATCATCTGAAATGTTAAGATTGAAAGCAGAGGTAGTCACGGTCGTGTCACGCCACATTCAAATGTTCTCACCATCCTCACAGTGCGTCACGTCGCATGCAGTCTGCTGTGCTGCTGTGAGCCTGAAAATCCAACAGAGGGCGTCCTTCGCAAGCAGATCCTGGTAAGCAATACTGTAGGCATCCTCTGTGAGTGCTCAACATTTCAGGAGGACTGTTTGTCAGTGTCTAATCTTTACAGATGGCCAGCAAAACAGGGAGAACCTGGTTGGACTGCAAGAATCCCCAGATGGCAGATAACTTCTTAAGGTTTGCTGTGAAGGTGAAGGAAAAAAAATAACACTGAAACTGAGAGAGCTTATAGAGCAAACAGAAATATGTTTTCTTTACAAATTATTCAATATCCCTAGAGCCTGGAAACCCTCTATGGCCAACTAACATCCAGAGGTGACGCAGCAGCTGACACTGCTTCATCCAAGGGGGAAGTAGAGAAAGATCTGCTTCGAATCCTCTCATGCCAGGCAGAATCGGTGAGCTGTGGCGCATGTGATGTTCAACACCTTCAATGTGAATGTTTGTTCTTGTGATATTTGGCAGCTGAGGAAGTGCTATTCTGACAGACTTGCAGTGTGAAGTGTGAGACAGCTAAAATGTGAACTGAGGAACAATGAGAGGGGGAAATCTCATTCTGTGCTAATAGGGAATGTTATAGCGTTTGCTGGCACTTAACTGGAAGTTCAACTCTCTTCTTTGCAGGCCGTAAGTCAAGGGAATAACCATGAGGCTGTGGTCTATATGCAGCGCTGTAAAGACATGCTGCTGCGGCTACCAAAAGATGTAAAAAAAGACCTCTGTTATCACAATAACACTGTACATTGATGTTTCACATTTAGGGGATGTTAACTCTGTATATGTTATCAATGCAGACTGCGTACCTCTCCCTCATGTGCTACAACTTCGGAATAGACACATACAATCTGAGAAAGTTTGAGGACAGTGCATTTTGGCTGAGGTAAATATAATGTTTAATTTCTACACAAAAGTGCTGAGAAACAATGCAGTGGTAAAGCAATTTGTTCTTCTTCTTCCTCAGCCAAAGCTATGACATTGGGAAAATGAATGTGAAATACGCCCCTGGATCTGAAGTCCAGGTAAGACAGTGCAAAACAAAATTTATTACAAGCAACTGATACAAATTAATTTCCCGCCCCCCCTCACAATAGGCCAAGGTTCTGAGGCTCCTTGCCACTGTTTATTTAGAGTGGGACTGTCAGAGGTTTCAGGAGAAGGCTCTTAATGCTGTCAGCTTAGCCAACAAGGTGGGATATGAAAAATCATTTTAAAATTTGTATTTTACATATGCATTTTGAAGCATGGACTTACAAAAAAAAGATGTTCTGTACCCAATTGCACTGTGCAATTTGACAGGAATGTGTGAGCGCCTCTGGTCTGTACTTAAAGATCAGAATACTCCTGAGATGTGGGGCCTCAGACGATCATATCAGAGCAGGTTAGTCATTACCCGAACCTCACTGAATTATTTATACAGAACTTCATTAACATCGGCAGCAGTGGGGCGTCGGTGGCCGAGAGGTTAGAGAAGTAGATTCAAGAAGGAAATGTTGCTATTTGATTCTCCGAGGCTACTGGAGAGAAAAGTGGATTTGTAAAAAAAAAAAAAAACTCAATATGGCTACTGATGAGTTTAACTGCTCCAGAAATATTCAACAGTGATGTAATGACTCCCTAGGCTTTTACAAGTCAGATCAGGTGTTCCAATAGCGCTGCTCAGTCTCCAACAGTAGAGGATTGTGCTTGTACAAGTGTTCATGTGTTCCGGTGTGTGACTTGAGTTAAATGCACATTTAATAGCAGATCATAAAAATATATTTTCAGGACTTAATGAGATGCTGGAATCTAAGATTTCTCTTGAAGTGTGTCTGAGCACAGTGAAACTACTCATGTCTGGAGACAGGTACAAATGTTGCTGGTACTCTCCTACTTTGTAGAAACACACACATAGCTGAACATGAACATGTGCACATGTACACATTTTCCTTTAAGGAATGCCCAGACACATGCTATTCAACTCTGAATGATGTTTTGATTTTTCTAGAGAAGGGCTGGCGTTTGAGTATTTGAAACGTGTGTGTCAGCACTTTGAGTCGTCCCCTGACCTGGGAACTGCTCTCGTCTTACACATTGAGCTGCTGCTGCAGAGAGGCAAGGAGCTGTTGGTCAAACAGAAGATAGAGGATATCATCACCGGTACTTTACTTTTTCATACCAGTTGTAGAATAAGTCTGATTTTAATCAAACTATAATTACAGTATATGCAGTGGTGGAAGAAGTACTCTGATCTTTTACTTGAGTAAAAGTAGCAATACCACAGTGTAGAAATACTCTGTTACAAGTAAAAGTCCTGCATTCAAAATTTTACTTAAGTAAAAGTACAAAAGTATTAGCATCAAAATATACTTAAAGTGGTTCATCACTTTAATGTTGCAGCTGGTGAACATGGGGTTAATTTGAATTATTTTTATATATTTATTATATTTTAATATATGTAATATGATAGCTTAACCTCTAATAATATATCATAACTTATGATATATTATATTCACTATTTCTGCTTGAAAAATGACAGAAACAATTAATTGATTATGAAAATACTATAGTTGCCAATTAGTTTTTGGTCATTTGACTAATCAATTAATTGAATAATCATTTCAGCTCTAAGATTTTTTATTGATAATCTGACTCTGTAAATCAACTTAAGTTTTAAATATATGTAATGGAGTGAAAAGTACAATATCTCCCTATGAGATGTAGTGGAGTAGAAGTATATAGTAGCATACAATGGAAATACTCAAATAAATTATAAGTACCTCACAATTGTACTTAAGTACAGTACCTGAGTAAATGTACTTAGTTACTTTCCACCACTGATTATATGATTAATTTTATAATAATGCAGGTAATCCACTGTAAATGTGCCTCTGTATTAGTGTTACCTTTTTTACACCCACACAGGCCACTTTACAGGAAAACAGCTGACTCCACAGGCCCTCACAAGTCTACATGTCATGCTGTGGGATAAAGCGTCCAAACACTTTGAGGTATGCTAAACATAGCCTTGTTTATCCTTAATTCACAATGTATTTTCAACGTGTATATACACATACATGTATAGTTATCAGCATGGTGGCTCAGTGACCAGCACTGTTGCCTCGTAGCAAGGAGGCTTGTGGGCTGCTGTCGGACCCAATATTATCTTCCTGCAATTGAGGAGGCTGCAGTTTTAGGACTGCATTTCTAGGACCCTAGTTTTATTCCATCTAAATGCTACTTTCTGTCCGCTGCAACATGATCGCACACACAATAGCCTACATGAAAACGACCTCTATTAAATGATGTGCTGCCACCACCACGGAAACAATTTAGGTTTAGGCAACAAAACTACTTTGTTCAAGGAAAGAAAAGATCACAGTTTGGGTTCAAATAAGTTATGTTTGTTACATAACTTACCTTTGCAAACTGCTTCCCTGTTTGTACAGCGGAGGACGACAGAAACGCCAAGGGTCTCAACGATACAGAGAGAGAGATGCAACTACAAAACCAAATAGAAATAACATATTATTGAAATTTGACTGGCTGATAACATGTATTGTGGGGGTAAACATGTAGTCAGCACAGTATTAAGATTTAAACTTAAATAAAATGGTAAAACAATGATTATTAAACAAGCATTTACAATGAAGACAGTAGGCTTTGCGAAAAAACTAGAAATGCAGTCCTGAAACTGCAGTTTTCCTCTATTGCAGGAGCATGCTCCTCATTGGCACACACACTGCCCACTGCTCCTAAATAGTTAGGATAGGTTCAATGCAGAGGTTTAATTTCCACACAGTGATAAATAAAGGATAACTTATCTATCTTCCCAGGCCAGGAACTATTCTGAGGCTCTTCAATGGTACAACTACTCCCTGAGTTTCTTCAAGGCCGGTCAAATGGAGCCCAACTCAGCCAAACTGCAGAGGAACAGAGCTTCCTGTTTCCTGCAACTTAAGCAACTGGAAAAGGTAAGACAACATGAGCCACAGCAGCAGGTCGAAAGGAAATAAACGTGCTGTCCAGTCAGAACTCACCAGCCACAATGGCAAATGCTCCTGCCACATTTTACACTTTGTGTATGTGATGTGAAACTTGTGTTTATCAGGCCAAAGAAGCAATTAAAGAAGCAGAAAGATGTGATCCTGACAGCATCTTCACTCAGTTCAGCGTTTACAAGATTGCAGTGCAGGAGAACAATGTGGAGAAAGGTATCTAGGAAACATTAGTTGTGTGTGATACATGCAGAGTAAAAGCTGTTATGGTAGTGTTGCAGTTTAATAACAGCCACATTTTCAGCATGTTCTGTGTGGTGATGAAGCTGTTTGATTCGTACAAGCTGTAGAGGCAGTGAATGCGATGGGACTTCTGTCCAAGAGTCCTGTTGCCAGCGAGGACGGATTGCTGGTATCTGAGAACGCTGCGTCCAATCTCCTCAGTCTGGCTGCTCAGATTGCTTTGGAGGTAGGACCCATCACAGGACTTGTCACTCGTCTCTGTACACCAGTTGTAAAAATGGGGAAAGAATTTGTTTGGTCTGGTGGAATCACTGTCACATTTCACAATGATGTTATGATATTATAGGGCTTCAAAAACCTGGGTTTAGTCCTCAACAGTGGTACTTGCAGCTTGGAGTTTGTGGGTGGGAAGTTGGTGAGGGATCATGTCCTTGTTACACATTTCCAGGAAGAGCTCCTCGCTGTTGGGTAAAAACAATCGGATGTCTACCACCTCCCCAGACCTATCGCACATAAACCTAAAAATAATTACTGACAAATGTTGATGTTCAGCTTTTATAGTTACATGACACAGTTCATGTTGTTGTACAAACAGATAGAATTACACTTAAGTTCTAAAACAATTAGGGCTGTCAAAGTCAACGCGTTAAGAACGCGTTAACGCAACTTGGGTTTTTTAGGTTGTAGTGGGCTCACTTTTACAGCTACAGTGAAGATACTGTCATCATATGAAACTAGAAAACCATGTCATACTAGCTTGTCATGAAGGAGGCTAAATAACGCTCCAAACTTGCGCTAAATTTTGCCGAGGAAAAACTGGCATGGCCATTTTCAAAGGGGTCCTTTGACCTCTGACCTCAAGATATGTGAATGAAAATGGGTTCTATGGGTACCCACAATCTCCCCTTTACAGACATGCCCACTTTATGATAATCACATGCAGTTTGGGGCAAGTCATAGTGAAGACACACTGACAGCTGCTGTTGCCTGTTGGGCTTGAGTTTGCCATGTTATGATTTGAGCATATTGTTTATGCCAATTGCAGTACCTGTGAGGGTTTCTGGAAAATATTTGTCATTGTTTTTTGTTGTTAATTGATTTCCAATAATAAATATATACATACATTTGCATAAAGCAGCATATTTGCCCACTCCCACGTTGATTAGAGTATTAAATACTTGACAAATCTCCCTTTAAGGTACATTTTGAACATATAAAAAATGTTTTAATCAATTGACACCCCTAAAAAAATGATTAAAAAAACAGCGTAGTGTACGTCCTCTTCCCCAATCTACTATCAGCAAACATACTGGACAACAACCAGCTATTAGCAATTTGTCTGTGAGGGTAAAGTCTAGAAAATGAATTTTCTGAATACAGAATGTGTGGGAATCCTATTTTTAGTACGCTGTATGATTATGATGAATATGACTGGTGGGCGGTGGTATTAATGAGGAGGATGTTTGTTCCCCTGTGACAGAACGAACAGCAGGAAACTGCCATGAAGGCTCTGGAGAGCTTGTGTGAAAACTCCCAAGATGAAGCTCAGGTTCTGACTGCTCTCAGGTCTGTGAGAACTGCAAAATACAAATGAAGAGTTTAATTATTTGCCTGCATGAAAACGGATCATATGTTAGAATAACATATCTCTCGCATGAAAGCTGTGAAGGAGTAGGAAGCGAGCAGCACCAGCACTATCAGGTTTACACTAGCAACTAGCAGGAAAAGGACTCAATAGCGCTACTCACCGACAAAAGACAGATAACTAACAGTCTTGGCAAAAACCCAATAAAGTTACAGGTAACTGTCCAGAGAAGACAAACTTAAAAATACTAGGCAGACACTAATTTGAAATTCCAGAAGCAAGGTCAGAAACCAAGACCAAAGACCAACTGAAATCTGAAACGAGAGACAGATGTGAGTATACCAAAATAAAACAAGGAAAACATAACTTAATCACAGGACTGTGATGTAACACTCACACACACACACACAAGTCCCAATACAGTACTTCAGAAAGCATAATAGACATGACTGTGAAAGACATGGACATTTCAATAATCAATGTGTTTCACCAAGGAGGCTTTTTCACTTATATGTTGGTTATAATGTTGAATTTCAGGTGCCAAATTTCTACATTTCGCTTTTTTTTTTTAAGCATTCGGCGTTCATGTGTTGAGTTTCACACATAAAGTGACAACATTTAGTCGGGATGGCTTATGTGCCGCTGAGAGATTGTAGCGAGTTTTCCATACACCTCTATGATCCACTGACCTATATTCCCTCGCTTCTCCACTGAAAGTGTGTCTCTGTATAATGCAGTTAGTAGGTGAAAGAAAGGAGGTCAACGCCAGTTTCTCCATTCATCTTTTTATAGGTGTTTGGTTCGACTTGTGCTCTCCACAATAGAAAAGTCGAGTGACGAGATGAGGTGAGGGGAAAAGGGAAAGCACCTTAATAAAAGTGTGATTATATAGTATTATTGATGGTTTACATTTACTGCCTTACATTAATCCACGTAGGAATATGAGTCTGGATGTCCTGCTGCCATATCTAAAAACAGGTGAGTACATATGCAGCAGGGGTTAAATTGCATTTTGGGGAAGAAATGTCTGTGAGTCATAATAACCCACAAATGTTTTGTTTGCCGTCACTGCAGCTCTGCAGAAAGTTTCACACCAGTCTCGCATGACTGTTGAGCGACGCACAGAGGAAGCTAACTGGTTCAGGAGGATTGGTACTCCCCTTGTCACTTCAATCTGGCATGGTATGCTATCGCTTAAAATCTTGCAGCATCTTCATTTTCTTTGTCTGTGTGTGTGTGTGTGTGTGTGTATGTGTGTGTGTTTGTGTGCTTGTTACAGCATGGAACTCGGCTCTGCAGTGCGAGAGCAGACCTGACAGAATGAGGGATTTCTTTGTGCTCTCTTACCAGGCAAGTGCCCTTATTAGCTTTGTCAGGTGAATTAATCAATATCTCTATAGTACGTGGGCGTGGATCAATAACACCTGAACGGAGATTTAACATTGCTTTAGAGAGATAAAGATAAAGAATCACAGTGACCCACGATGACCCCTCTGTGACTGTACCTTCAGCAGAATACCTGTAATTGCGAGTGGATTTTTAATAATTATTTCTTCATGAGAGGTTGTCTGAGAACAGCCCTACTGTATACAGTTAGAAGCTGTTGGGTGTTGAGTCGATGTCTGATGAAGTACTTTATCATTACAAGTAGTTATTGAATGAGGAGACAAGGTTCGCCTTGTGCTTAAAACCGCATTCAGATCACAAATCTTTCTCTTCTCGTCTAGCCGACTGACCTTAGGGCTGTCAAAGTTAATGCAATAATTACATTAACAATAACGCCACCAATTTATTTAACGCAAGTTGAGATTTTTTAGGTTGTAGCGGTCTCAGTTTTAAAGCTAGAGTCAATATACTGGCATCATATGAAACTAGAAAACCTAAGGAATGTCGTAGCTAGCTTGTCATGAAGAAGGTTAAATTACGCTCCAAACTTGCGCTTATTTTTGGCGAGGAAAAATTGTCATGGCCATTTTCAAAGGGGTCCTTTGACCTCTGACCTCAAAATATGTGAATCAAAATGGGTTCTATGGGTACCCACGAGTCTCCCCTTTACAGACATGCCCACTTTATGATAATCACATGCAGTTTAGGGCAAGTCATAGTCAAGTCAGCACACTGATACACTGACAGCTGTTGTTGCCTGTTGGACTTGAGTCATGTTATGATGTGAGCATATTTTCTATGCTGAATGCAGTACCTGAGAGGGTTTCTGGACAATATTTGTCATTGTTTTGTGTTGTTAATTGATTTCCAATAATAAATATATCCATATATTTGCATAAAGCAAGCATCTTTGCCCACTCCCATGTTGATAAGAGTATCAAATGCTTGACAAATCTCCCTTTAAGGTACATTTTGAACAGATAAAAATGTGCGAGTAATTTGCGATTAATCACGATTAAATCTTTCAACCGATTGACAGCCCTAGTTTATTGCAATCCAGATGTAAATATGACATCTGCCCGAACCCACAGCTCTCCCAGCTGTGCCCTCCCGATCGCACTCTGCTCATGGGCCAGAAGACGTGTCTGCTGATGGCCGCCGCCGCCTCTCTGGAGCTCTGCAGGAAGTCTCTTCACTCTGCCCAGGTGTGTCACCCACTCCCTCTAACCCATCTCCTACATTTAGCTCGCTCTCTCCATCCACACGGATGGAAATTTACCAAGACCAGTGGAGAAGAGAGGTGACTAACCACATTACTGGTGCTAGCGTGGGCATTTTCATTTGAATCCCCTCTCTGCCTTTTGAAGAAGGAAATTGAACACTAGATGGCGATGATGAATCCAGGATGCTTGTTTGGTTTCACAGATAGAGGAGCTCAATCAGGCCCTAGAGCACATTCAGATCTGCTGGGAGGTCTGGAAAACCCTGAAAGCATCAGGTATACCTTAATGTTGATAACAGCCATGTTTAGAATATTTAATTGTACATCTTTCATGAATTTAATAAATGCATTCTCACCTTGCACTTGCAGGAAGCTTCCCATTGGACCCAACAGACACACTGCTGCTGCTGTATGAATTTGAAGCTCGAGCAAAGCTGAATGACCCCAAGGTCGAGACGGTACTGGAGTCCGTCCTGGAGCTTGAAAATGTTGAAATCAAGGTGCTCGAGACCATCGCAGGTAAAAAAAACAAAGACAAAGCTCATCTCTGCTGACATGCCTAAAGAAACAGACACACTCTAGTATTTGTATTTTTTCCTCTATATGTAGCGTTGGCCATGGAGCCTCCAGCCCACTTCCCTCTGCTTTGTAAGAAGGCCTTGAGGGTCGCTCTCTCTCTGCACAAGAAACAACCACAGGCTGACCTGGCCCGCTGCAGGCATGCCCATCACTACTCTGCATGAAAACACCCTCCACATTTTCATCCATTCCCCACAATGGCTTTCTGAACGTGTGCCTGTTTTTTTTTGCGTCCCCCATCTTAGCAAGTGTGTCCACAGCCTGATCAAGCTGTCCCTCCCGAGCGGCGTGTCGGAGGTGGAGGCCCATGTGCTCGAAGAGGTGCGGGACTACTACGAGGAGGCCCTGTCCATCATCACAGCCGCAGTGAGTCAGCGCCAATCGCACATCGCCATCCCTTGGCACCCACCTCCTGTTCCCTCCACCAGAACAGCTCCCCGCTATATAATTAACCCCCTCTCTTCCACTCCATGCACTGCCTGCTGTTCTACAAGCCTTTTTTTTTTTTTTTTTTTTTTTATCAATGGGCTTTCAGCCGCACTTCAATTAGCAGATGCTTCCATTCACCACCCCCTTCCTGCCAATTTGAATGTTAATGTGCTGTACAAGTCATCATACTGCCGGTGAGCTGCCGCTCTGAAAGAGGCATCAAATTATTGAGACATTACGCTGCTTTAGAGGCAGCGCATATTTCCCCCTCTTTCATTTTGAGTTATTACTCGAAAGCTGTGAGATTCTTTGGATCAAAGTGAAAGCCCAAGATTAAAGCGGTGTGAAAAAAGAAAACGCATGAAACTTTAGAAATGATAGACCTTTCTGAGTTTGTTTACGGTCTGTTCAAGACTTAGTAAAGGTTAACATGCAGTAGAACAGGATTGGATGAAAGTTACTCACAGGCTTTACCCACCCCAAAAAACAGATTTCCTTCCACACACTTGGCTCAAGTGAGTCATCTCCGTTTAAATGGCCTTTTGAACATCTTCCTGCTCTTCTCCGTATAGCCGGACGACTTCCCAGAGATGGAGACCCTGTGGCTGCTGACTAGGGCGTGGAACACGGGGATACTGCTGTACAGCCTGGCTCAGTACCCCGAGGCAGAGAAGTGGTGCGGCATCGCCATGAGCTTCATCCGCCACCTCGGATCACTGCAGGAGAGCTACGAGACACAGGTAACAGGGCTGGTGGAGAGGAAGGGAGGGGATAAAAACAGACTGGAGCATGATAAGAGAGTGAATCCTGCTGCTGGTTAGGTCAAAGTGACAAAGGTGACTTCTGCTGAATCATGTATACAGTATAAACCATCATTGTAGACCTTTGAGAGCTATACAGTTGTTTCTTGTGTACCCACAGATGTCTGGTCTCTACAGTGAAATCCTGGACAGGTTGGACAAAGCCAAGAAGAACCTGATCATGGAGGAATAACCCAACTGGGAGAGGTCAGATCCCGGTGTTACCTTCCTGTTCTGACTCAAATTGATTCACTTCCAACAGTTTGTTGCAGCTAAATGTTATTAATGTTGTGGTAAAAATGTTCATCCACAGTTTGGTTAAGTGATGCTTTAAATCTGTATAATTGTTGGGCGTCCCAGGAAACAAGTGGATAAGACATATAACACATTCGTTCCAGGTTCGATTAGTCATTCGTTGCATGTCACGCCCCCCCCATGCTTCCTGTCCTTCTCTACTGTCTCCTGTCAATAAAGGTTAAAATGACATAATCTTAAAAAAAAAAATCTGTATAATTATTTTAGTAAAGACTTTATAATAACCATCATTAATAAATGGTAAACTGATAGTTAATTAAACTTTATTTAATAGTTATTTTACTGTTAACAATGACATTATAATTATTGTTTACTAATTATTAGTAATGCTATCATTTGTTATTGTATCATTAGTTTGTGTTATATTAAATAATTAATTTATAAAATCTATATTGTATCATAGCTGATAAGAGATGATAACAATTACATTCTGATTACATTTGAAGTGTTTGTTAATAATTATAAAATAATTTGTTAACCTTTAAGAACTGTTTGTAAAACACCTATAAACATTATATAAATAGATAGACCAGAAACCAATTATTAAAGTATTAACTATCTATTTAAATGTTTATAGATGCTTCAAAAAGTATTCATTAACCATTTAACAAAGTGTTTTAATCAACAGTTGCAACTTTATAATAATCCAAATAATGTTTATAGACAGTTTACAAACCATTTATTAACCATTTACAAATACTTAATATAGTATTTTAAATGTTGTGTGCAACAATAAACTGTAACTATCACTTTACTATTAATTAATGATGGTTGTTATAAAGTGTTATTTCCAAAGCCACCGAGTCGTTTAAAGTGCAATAACAAGCAGATCAAAAATCATAACTGAGTCACATATTTTATTTTCAAACAAATAAACTCTTGTCAAGTCCCAAAATAAAACCCAAAACAAAAAGTTGCAGGACTGTGTTCCCTCATGACTGGGACAAGGAAGACCATGAGGCCAAGTGTCCCGATAGGCTGTACCACCTGCAGTGACAGGAAGGAAACTACTGTACAATCAAAGGGTTCATGTTTGCAAGCACTTACTGCACAGATGTGCTATAACAGAAACATCATCACCCAAAAAGTACAAACAAGAACCCTGACCCCCCCAACCCGAAAAATAAAAAGCATATATGTCATCATTTATCTCTCATCAGAACAAAGACCCTCGTCAATTATACACACACAGAGGCATTCAGGTTCCATCTCGTTATATAACCACAACCTCAATGGAAAGAGTAAAATGAAATCAAGTTCTTTGGGCTTTGACATGGCTGACTGAGGTATGAATACCACACACATTGTTAACAGTCAGCTGTATTTCAACTAAACACCAGAGAGGACCAATTCTAAACTTCTAATGATCAATGCTCCTGGTTTCTGTGATATTGTGTAGGTTTTTCTGCCTGCATCTCTTTAATTACTTATTTTACAATATACTTCTTTTTAAATCTATACACCCAGACACGTTCCACAAGAAATCACATGTAGACAGGCCCTACTTGAGGGAATTGAATTCCCCAACTGACTAGTTAAGTTTTTCCAATAGGCATTTTGAAGAGAAATACCAACAATACAGCACATTTGTATGGAAATTATATCTCAAGAGTAGCTCAAACTTTACTTACCTGACATTTGTGGTCTATAAAACATGTTTATCCCAGTTTCACACATGCATGAAGCACAGGTGAGGGGGATCTGCTGGGGGCTTATTTACATTGTACAGCTACCACACCCTTTTTGAAACAGTCTGCAAGCAGTTTATAAATGGCTCTGTTCCCTTCGGTTATTCCCTGAACTCTGGTTTTTGACACAGGTAATGACAGCTGGTTTAGCAGTGGTGCCTGGCAGGTGGGCACACCTGTTCAGAAAATGCCTGCAGGTACAGGTGCTCTGTGGGTGGGAGAGAGCAGGGGGGAGGGGAGAGGGTGGTGGTGAAGGGGGCGAGGGGGGTGGAGGGGGGGACCCAGAGGTCTAGAGGTTACCACTTCCTGTTGGGTCTGGCTCTCTTGAGAAGAAAAACAAAACAAAAAAAATATCCTTTGCACTCTTCGGGGAGGAAAGCGTTCACAGGATCAGGGGGCCACAGTATTCCTTCTTCAGACGTGCTCTCTCACATGCACACGTTAACATACAGTCTGCACGGGAGGGCGGAGCAGGTCATTTTTTCAATCCCGGTGATGCCATTACAACTCGAAGGTTACCACGCCGACGGCCTCTAACGAGCTCCCCCGCCTCACGAGAAAGAGAAGACACATAATACAGCCTCGTAACACTGTCAACGCCTTTAACTACTATTAGTACTTGTTCGTTCACTATGAACTCGTCGCCGTAACGTGGCTTTTCAGTCGCAGGGGAAAATGTGTACGTTCCTGAGCTGGTCTCAGACGCACTAAGAGCTCAACACAGTGCCAACAACAGATTCATTAAGAATTCATAGATGCACAAAGCATGTAGGTTTTAATCCAACCCAACTTTAGTGTTATTTTTGGTAGGGGTGGGGGGACAGGGGGGACAATCCAAAACAGGTTATATATCGACTCTTTTAATTGTTAGGACATCCAATACAATTATTGTCTTGTTCTACCCGTTTTAAGTCCGCCGTCATGGCGGCAGATAGGACAGTACCATGTGACCATTCAATCAGAAGAGAATCCTCTTGGAAGGCAGAGAGTGTAATCGGGTGGTCTGCTGCTCAACAGGAGTTAGGAGGCTCTGGCTGTCCAAATTGTAATCCAATGGCCAAATTCTTTTAAATTACACAGAAAGGAAGGTTTTGGGAGGAAAAAAGGCGCCCACAGGAGGTGAGACTTTGTTTCATCTATTGCAGAGGTGAGACTTCGTTTTAACTATTGCACTCAAGTCAGGCCTCCTGGCAGTTGGAGGACACAAACAAAAAAGGTAAGAAAAGATGAGAATCTTTCCTTTGTAAATTGTGTGCAGCCTCCCTCACAGACGAACAGGTAGTCACAAAACAGAATTTGTATTTGATGTAAGGCAGTTTGGTGTTTTGCAGAGAGCCCAGTTACACTTCTCTACCCCCGTCCTTTACACAGAGCAGCTAAAAACCACAAGCAAAAAATCCCACAAAGAAAGAAAGAAAAAAAAAAAAAAAAACTAAAATGAAATCTAACAGCCCTCCAAATTGACAATTCTAGTGAAGTGTAAAATGTGTAGTTTTTAATATGTAGTAAAATCTCAGTGGGATTTTATCGTTTATCTTGTGATTTCATAATATAAATGTAGAGATTCACAACGCGGTTCTTCCTCTTGATCTGCCTCCCGAGATGTCTTTATCAGCTGCAGCACAGACAACTGGCAGACGACCAAACAGCAAGCTGGTTTGTGATAAATAGATCACCAGTTTGTAGGCTCCACTAATTTCCTCAGTCATTATAAACAAGAGAGACGACTCCTTGAACAGTACCATCAGCAGGGCTCGGGTTTTATCCAGTCTTTTTAGAAAAAAGAAAAAAAGAAACCTTAATTGGTCTTCACTTCTCATCTCGCGTGTCTTTTTAAATGTGATTTGATGAACATTTACAAAGTGTTCCAACTTGGTATGATTTGTCTCTGTTTCCCTGCAACTTCGGTTTGAATCCCAACTCCTCTCTCTGTAACATTCTGATCTTCAGTCAGTCCCAGTTCACAAAAGGATTTATTCCTTTTCCCTTTTGTTTTTCATTTGACAAATTCCTTTGGAATGGCATTTCCAGTCTTGAATGGATTTGTTGAGAAACTCATGCAGGGGTGTGCACAGTCACAGTAATGGTGATAAGACTTCTTTTTCATTTAGAGAGTAACATAATGATGACACTAAAACTTGATATGAAACATATCTGCAAAAAGGAGGTGAGGAGGGGGGGCTATTTGGGCGTGGGTGGGGTCTCTGGGAGGCAGGAGGGGAGGCTCTGCAGCGAGGCAGAGGGGACGGCAGGGAGCTCAGAGCTTCTCTGAGGACGGGATCCAGATGTAGGGACCAGACTGCTCCTCGATGATTAGCTTGATTTTGTTGTAGATCTCCTCTAGTGAGTCACCCTGTACAATAGCTGCAGACACAAACACAAAAGGCACACATGTGTTGGTTGCATTACGACTGGAGTTGAAACAAAAAAGTCAAGTCGAGAGATAATTAATCCGCAACAATTTTCATACTTCATTTATCATTTCAGTTGTTAAAAGTCGAGTCCATCTGCGTTGTGTTCTGTTTTTTTTCCCCAATGGAAACGCCCTCTCTCAGTCGTTGCAAATAGAGACGTAGGTTACCAAAATAAGCTAATTAATACGGTTATGAATAATGTGACCGCTAGCTGAGTCAATGTTAGGTGTGCTAATTTTGGAAATAACTGAAAGGGTTAGTTTGGATATTTTGCTGTGGGGTTGTATATATACTAACGTGTTCTGGAAGATAAAATTACTGCTTTTGTGAATGTAGTCTGGTGGCTTTGAAGAGAGCATTATAACGGCTTCAGTTCCCCGTCTGATAGTGAGGTACTGAAACTGTTATATTGTTGTCTTCAAAGCCACCAGACCAGTCTCCATTCACAAAAAAACATCATTCTATCTCGCCAAATGCAGGAGTTGCTGGTCTACCGCTGTGTCAATCAGTTAGTTTGTGTTGTTGTGTGACTTTCTGATCTTAACTAACGTGGCGTCCACAACAGTACATTGCTTTGCTTCCATGCCGGTACTCCCGTCTGCTTCCCCAACTAGGAGCACGCCAATCGCCATCTAAGTATGTAATGTTAACACACTGACTATAAGGATGTATATACAGTATGCTGTACATGTAGCAGCGTCATCATGCAGAAACCTACGTCAGGTCACGTGGGACAACGCTTTTAGAAGGGCTCGGGAAAATAGCATTTTGACACTAAAACATACACACTAAAATATGAATGTTTAGATTTGAATACATAAGGAACACCACTGGGAAGCTACAGAATGATATAAAAACCTAAAATAAAATAAATTAATTAATAATGGGCCCGTCCTTTAAATCAATCAAAAATGCCAAATATTTGCTTTTTAAATGTGAGGATTTACCAATTGTCTGTGTTTTTGCATAACATATGTAATATATTTAGGTTTCACGCTGTTGATAGAACAAAACGAGACATTTGAAGACGCTACTTTGGGCTCTCTCCGAAATTGTGATGGGAAATTTCCTTTTCTTCTGATTTACAGTGAATTAATCTGCAACTTTTTTCATAATTGATTTACTATTTTAAGTCATTTTTCAAGCAACATCTGGTTCCAGCTTCTCTGTTGGGAGGTTTTACTGCTCGTCTTGTGTGATAGATGGACAGTAGTAAACTGAATATCTTTGGATTTTATTAAATTGTCTTTCATTAACCAATTAATAAAGAAAATTATTGACAGATTAAATATGATTTTAAAGAATCATTAGCTACGGCCCAAATAAGAATAAGTGACCCAAAGCAGAAAGGCAGTGAGACCAACCTGTGAAATACTCTCCAAAGTCTTGCTCCAGCTTAACCGCCTTGTCAAAGACTTTATTGGCCTGCTCATACGTCTGCCTCTTATTCATTTCCCTGAAAAACAAAAGCAGCTGTGGTTAGTATCCCACACACACTTACATTCACTCACATCTTAAATACAGTATGTATAAAAACCCTCAAACTTACATTAGGGCTTCAATGGATTTTGGTTTAATAAAGATGGCAATCGGATAAAGTTGTGCTTGCTGCAGTCGTTTTATGGCATTCCCAGACACGTCCAGGATGCAGTGTTTCCCCTGGTGACAGGGAGAAATATGTTTCGTTAAAATAATGCTAGAAACTTTTAGATTTTTGTCACACAAGTAGGCCACATGTTCAGGAAGGATTGATTGTGGTTGTTGTAATGCTGCAAAACCAGAGGTGGGAACAAGTCATTGTTTTGCAAGTCACAAGTAAGTCTCAAGTCTTTGCACTCAAGTCCCAAGTCAAGACGGATAAGTCCGAAGTCGACAGACAAGTCCCAAGTCCTAAACTTTGAGTTTCGAGTCCTAAACAAGTCATAATGTGCACTCTACCAAATGTAAGGCCATTTTAACAACAGAGTAACTGACGCTCAGTAACGTAATGTTAGTTCTTCATGTTGATGTTGAGGTGGATCTGGGGAATTAAGTGCAAGTCCCAATAATATATATAATATATTAAATAAAGAGCCCAGAGTTCAACCAAAAAAACGTCACTTTTTGGGGATTCAGCAATAATCAACAAAAAAAAATAGAAATTTTGTTCAGTTCTGTTTTCTTCCAGAGTAAATCCTTTTCCCAAACAAATTTTTAAAGGATTTTTCAAAAAGTAAATAAACCCAACATATCCGACACTGTCCAGAGTTACCCCTGGTACCGGGCAGCTGATTGTCTTCGTGCACACACCTTTTAAATATCACACTTTTTAATCTTTGGGCTTGGGGGAAGATATTTTCTAGTCAAAAAGCTTGAGTCCAAGTGAAGTCACAAGTCACTGGTGTTAAAGTCAAAGTCGAGTTGCAAGTCTTTTGTCAAGTTGAGTCCGCTGTCATCAAATTTCCAAGTCCATGTCATGTGTCTTGAGTCCACACCTCTGCTGCAAACTAATAATTTGGTAGAACTAGGGCTGTCAAAGTTAACGCGATAACGCATTAAAGCAAATGTGTTTTCACGTCACTAATTTCTTTAACGCATTAACGCAATAAATATTTCAAAGGTTGTAGCAGGCTCAGTTTTAAAGCTAGAGTGATGATGATGGCATCACCAACCATGTCAAACTATCTTGTCGAGAAGGAGGTTACATAACGCTCTAAACTTGCACTAAATTTTGGCGAGGAGGAAAAACTGGCGTGGCTATTTTCAAAAGAGGTCCCTTGACCTCTGACCTCAAGATATGTGAATGAAAATGGGTTCTATGGGTACCACGAGTCTCCCCTTTACAGACATGATATGATAATCACATGCCGTTTGGGGCAAGTCATAGTCAAGTCAGCACACTGACACACTGACAGCTGTTGTTGCCTGTTGGGCTGCAGTTTGCCATGTTATGATTTGAGCATATTTTTATGCTGAATGTAGTACCTGTGAGGGTTTCTGGATAATATTTGTCATTGTTTTGTGTCGTTAATTGATTTCCAACAATAAATATATACATACATTTGCATAAAGCAAGCATATTTTCCCACTCTCATGTTGATAACAGTATTAAATACTTGACAAATCTCCCTTTAAGTTACATTTTGAACAGATAAAAAAAATATGTGATTCATCCCGATTCAATTTTTTTTAATCGATTGACAGCCCTTAGTAGAACATTAATTACAAATGTCTGCTTTCCGATTTAGCAGGAAACCTAACATGCCTATTTACATCCCGAATACACCATACCCAATCTGGTAACCGAATCGTAGAGAGAAACACAAGCCACGGTACCTACCCTCTCAGCCACAGTTCTGACAGACAAGATGCTCGTCCCGTAGAGGTTCTCATTGAACTGGCCGGCCTCAATGAACTTATTATCCTGAATGTCTTTCTCCATTTGCTCTCGCGAGCCCACAAAGTGGTAGTCCTGGCCGTCCATCTCGTTCTCTCGCCTCGGACGAGTCGTATCTGCAGAGGGGGAATGAAACGCGATTATTTTTAACCGCTGCTGATATGTCTAGTCGTACTCTCTGGATATGTTGCTGTGAACTCACGGGGTACACAGGAGCCAAACTTGTGGGGAAACTCAGAGATGAGGTCATCATTTACTCGGTCCTTCATTGGGCCCAGTATGATCACAGGCCTTGTGTAGTGGACTGAATAGGAGACGAAGAAGAAGAAGAAGTGAGGATACATGTAGAAACCAACAAGGCATCGTTTTTTTTTCAATGTGGAGAAGTGATTCACTCACTTTCCTGTCGAATGACTGGCTCGTAGGAAAGAATCGTGTCCTCCTGTCCCTCTGTAATAACACAAAGTCATCCTCTCATTTATAGAAATACAATAAAGTTGTCATGGCTGATAAAACACAGAGAGGAATATTAATTTACAGATGTCATTTCGCAGGTAAATTTAAGAAGCGTGTTATTCATCCATCTACGTGGGCAGTGTAAAACAAACCATGAGAAATTAAGGTGACTCACTCGAACTGCTTTCACTGTCACTTGTGTTGGATGTCAGGCATTCTGCAAAAGCACAAGAGAGCAAGTTGCAGATCATTTAAAATAAAAAAAAAAAAAAACAGTAGTTAAATTCAAATGAATTCTCTTATGGGTGAAATTATTTTCACCTGCCTGAGCAGGAAAAAAAAAGCACCCTTATCTAGGCCATTAAAAAAAGGGGATAAAGAAAGCAGAAGTGTTGTTTGGCGCGGCAGCCATGCTCTCACAATATTAGGGGAAGTGGTTTAAGTTGCAAGCAATAGGAAATTAAGTGTTTCCTGTGACAATATCCCGAATGACCCGCAATTCCCTGGCCAATGTTTCCTATTGCTAGATCTGTGCCGGTGGCAGCGGATCTCGTATCAGGGAAAAGACAAAGAAAAACATACAGGCCGTCCACAGGAGGGAGGCAGGAGCTGGCTGACTCGGGGGAACTGGAGGGAAAAAGTGTTTTCCAACCAGGCGTAGCGACACTCTGCTCTGGTGACAGATATACTCCAGCTCTGCGTGACCTTATGTGACAAAACTCTGCTAAACATTTATTGTAAAGACCCCGTGAGACAGAAAACGCTCCCATGGGAATGCATATTTTTTATATGTACTGTGAATCTGAGTAGGCGTGTGTGTGTGTGTGTGTGTGTGTATGTTGTGTGTGTGTCACTATAAAACTAAAATGTGTGTGGTTTAGCATTCCCAGCTGGGTCTGCAGTGACAAAGCATTTTTTTTTTTTTCTCTGAGCTCAGGGGACAGCTGCTTGACACAGTGCAACCACACACTTACTCAAACTCTTTGATCCATAAAAGTCATCGCTTAACCCTGGGAAGTCCTAGGTGTCCCGACAGGTTGAGAGCAGAAACCAAGAGAAGAGAGCAGACAGGAAGAAGAAGAGGTTAGTGAGAGTTGGGGCAGAGAGGGAGAGGAGTGCTGTGTCGTGCTCGCCAGGCCCACTGACACATGGCGCCGTGCTGTACTCATTAAGCCTGAGCCCCACTTTGTTCATAGTAAGCCACGGCCTTTCAATTACACCAGCCCAATCCCATTAAAACGGGATTTTGACCTGTTAAGTGTTAAAGCTTCAGTCCAGTTAATGAGATTCTTCTTGTTGTGGGTCAGTGACTGACTGGAGAATTGATCAGGACTTACACAAGGAGTAGCATCACGAGTGTTAGAAGGCCTGTGTGTTAATGCAGACGCACACGCACGCACACACAGCTGGCAGCGCACACACACTCCTCTGGAGCCCATAGACACAGACACACCAGAGAGAAGCCCACATCTCCAGCAGCCCGACGCCGGCCGGCTCTGCGTGTGGGGCGTCTCTCTGGGACAGCGAGAAAGGGATGAGAGTGGTGCCGTCACACAAACCATCCCTGGAGGTGAGCGGAGAGATGAAAGTTGAGAGACAGAACTGAAGCATGAAGGGGATAGGACGAAAAACAACACCACCACCACCACCACCCCCCCCTGTCGATCACACAGCTGGTACTCACGTTCAGACTCCACCAACTCCTGCACAATATTCTCCTTGCTCTTGTAAAACGGGAACTTGCGTGAGAGGTTGAAGCTTTTTTTGCGCTTTACTTTGACTGGCTGCTTGTCGATGTGTGGGTGAGAAGGTGGGGGGGGGGAGGGGAAGGGTGGGCAACGACAGGGTGAAAACAAAAACAGAATGGGTTTCAATGAGGGTACTCGACACCCATGCAAAAAAAAACAAACAAATGAAATGCAAACAAACACATCAAATAATGAATAATGAGAAGCAGGTAATGGGTGAAAATGAATGGCATATCAATGTGAAGGAAACAGGCTTCTGTTTACCAACTTAAACATTTTTCATTAAATTCAATCTGCTTGCATTATAGATGATACCAACGTGGTCTCACAGGAAGGCATATAAAAACCACAACATTACACGGACATTTCTTGCGTCACATACGCATTAAAGCCTTTTTGTGAGTCATTTGTACGCCGCTGTACGTGGGTAATTTGTACGTCACGCAAATGTCCGCAGTTAGATTTAAGCAAGAAAACCACTTAGTTAGGGTAAGGAAAAACATCATGGTTGGGCTTAAAACAAGCATGTAAACTAAGTAAAATACGTACAGAAACAACGAACCCAACTACGGAAAACGCGTCACAAACGCCAAATAAAAAACATTGTAACTTAAAAAACAAAACACCAGTCAACAACGGCCTCGAACATGGGTCTAAAAATCCGGTGTTTGTTGGGGCCATCCACCTCCCAACTCGCCCTCCATAAGCGGTCACTAACTCGTACCGTAGCATTTATATGCAGATGCGTTTACGTTGCAGTCAGTACAGGATACATAGCATGCAAATGACACGGAAATCAAGAAAGGCATATTTACTGCGCGCTAAACGCCTCGCAAATTATCGTGGCATTTACACGCCTTTCCGTGCCAACGGGCTGATGATACAGACAACATTACATCTGATTTATACTTCTGCAAATTACATCCGACAGATCGGCCTCCGACAAAACGTGCAGACATTTTGTAAGTGCACATTTCTTAATATCACTGAGTGCGCGAGCTGTGGAGGTTACGGGGACCCGCTCATTTCCACAGAGCTTCTGTGTAATCTATACAGTAATACGAGCGCTTTTTGTGCTCGCTTCAGTGAGCAGGTGCTGGTCTCTTTCCCACACTCAGGGGGGAAGTAGGCCATCTCCCTGGGAGCCCAGCAGCAGCTCTGAAGACAGCCTCTCTGGCACCGGGGCAGGGAGCAGCTGGCCCTCTACACTTACCCTGTTGGACTCAATCATGCCTGTCCTGGCGTGGAACTTGACTGTTTTTAACCTGGCCCGCTCTTTCTTCTCCACTCTGGAGGGGGAAAAAAAAGGGGAATAAGTTTAGACTGGGCATGAATGGTAGTAGTCACATTAGCTTTTTGTCTGGCATTAGCAGAGCGCGCGTACCTTTTCTTGCTCGGAATGACCCCAATCTGCTCGCTCTCTCCATGTGGCGTGACCAGCCTCGCCTGCCACCACTCGTCGTCAGACGCATTTATGACATGGAGGATATCCCCGTAAGAGAAGCTCAGGCCTTGGCTGGGCAGGCAGCTGTCCCTCGTTCGATCGTAGTCAAACAAAGCTCTGCAAAAAAACAGAGGGCTTTGGTTACACTCCTTCCTCCCTTTTATCCTCAATTTGTGTGAAGAGATTCCACATGCACCAAGATCACATTACTCCACACTTGGCACAAAATGGCAGCGATGAATTTCCTGCATTACATTGTTGGTTATTTTTCCTATTATTTCAAATTGCTTGCATGTGGGCTGTGACTATCAACAATATGTGGAAACTAAGATGACATTGACTCTATTTACATGCACAAAATATTCATTTTTTTGCTCTTATTCTAAAAAAGACAATATATCACATTAAAGCTGCTAACATGGCTAATGAAAATGAATGTTCCACTAATATTCCCGTTCACCTGCAGCCACGCATACTCCAATTAACGTCTTACTGCTATGCCTTTTAAATACCTTAAATTTCCCTCCTTTCCTGATGTTTAAAAGTAGTGTTTCTCCTTAAGACATGAAATGTGGGCTTTTCTTTTGGGCATGCATCTCTACTAGGGTTGCAAATTGTAAACACTTTCCTTAATGGATCATTGGTAACATTAACAAATCAATCAATCGATTAATTGTAATTAAAAAAACAAGCACATAAGCAAAGCAAATAAGCATAGCCCTATAAAACATATAAAGATGTATTGGCCTAGACTAGACATTAAACTAAACACTTTGAATAAAATTGAATATCAGATTACATGTGGAGCACGCTCATAAAATAATCTTCGCTAACATATACTGTAGCCTAGTTTTATAAGAAAGACGCTCAAAAACAATCAAATGTAACGCTGCAAAAAGAGAATAGAACCTATCAAATATTTCAGACTGACAGTGTCCCGATTTCTGCCGACCAATTAATCGATCGTTGATTAATCGTCATTGTCCCTAATCTCTACCCCGGCCTTACAAACGGTTGGCCAGTTGGTTTGTGTACAACGCAGAGCTGGCTGTAAAGAGGCAAGAGGCTGTGTGTCACAAACCCCAAGTGAATGCACTGTACTCGTTCAACGAATGCTCCTAAAACCCAAATAATATCAGCATGTCCCACATGTCTTAATTGGAAAATGCTCCATTTGGAATAAGGCCTAATTCGGAATATCCAAACAGAATATGCTGTTTACACGACCTGTACCAAATATTGTTATATTATAATTATGAATGGAATTAATGGAATATTAGTGTGCATGTAAACGTAGTGGTGAAAGTCATCTTGTGTCTGTGTAACTATACAAACACAAGGTGAAATGCAACGTCACATCTTAATCCGGTCAACACGGATACTAAAGCACGCCATTCATGCGTTTCCGGCTCGACATTTCCAAATGTTGTTGCCACATACTTTCCTCTACAGACATACACTGTTTATTGTCTGCCTGAGAGCATCACTATCTTGTCAGACAGGTAAACCCACAGTCATTTCGAAAAGGTTTTAATACCTGCTTTACAGGTTTTAACTTTCTCTGACCTACAAGCCTACAGTATATCTGGAGGGCATATACCATGGTCCAGTGGACAGATACGTTGTGGCAAAAATACTTTCTCTCTTCCACCCCCCCGGTTAAAGATTTTGGATGAACTATTCTTGCCAACTGAAACTGAAGCTGGCAATAAGTAAACAGTGCTGCTGAAACTGTCATGACGCAATCTAGTGGAGGCGTATCAGGGAAACAAGTGCACTTTTAACACAGGTTGATGAGTCAAATTCCTAGCAGTAACCATGTTAGAGCACCTTGACACACTTACAGAGAGTTTTAGAGGGAGTGTGAACACATGTGACACTGTTTTTTTTTTTTTTTTTTTGAGAACACCTTAGAGGCTTAACGCCTCCACATTCCTGAGGCTGGGCTAGGAGGACATGGTGGCTCCTGCATCAGCCGGCTAGCTAGACAGCTTTTCCAACATAACTGTGTGCTTAGTCACGCGCACAGGAGCAGGCTAGGCTCTACATGCCTGTCTATAAGAGAGGCATGAGTCAGACTGGTTTACACTCCGCGCTCTATAGCGGGCATCCAATGAGATAACACATATATACTTTTGATACACCCGAGTAAGGTCCATTGCTGTTGAACTTAGGCTAAATCAATCTAGTAATGTAGCTATCAGGCTTAGGTTACGTGAAGCGCGGTAGAAATAAGATGAAAGGACTATGGAGTTACATCACAGTCCTTTCACCTTGACCCCTGCGAGTCCTCTGTGACTCGCTGCTTTTATGCGAGCAGAGGGATGCCACCTGTTTTAATTCCTAAATGAGCCTCCATCCAGTTTGGCGAGCGGCCCAAAGTGTCATAACACAGGTCGCCTCGACAAGCCCCGCTGTCAATCTACATTACACAAAGTAGAGTCAATGTCATATGTGGCATCATAACAACAACAACAGGGGATGCCTGTCCATCAACTGTATGGTAGTGGTGATGAATGGTGATGAATTGTATCAACAAAATGCCCTAAAATTAAAGGGTAACTTTGGGATTTTTCAACCTGGACACTATTTTCCCATGTTTTTTTATGTCCAAGTGACTAATGGGGACAACAATTGTTGAAAGTGGTCCAGTATTGAGGGAGAACGCTGTAACCAGCAGCCACTAAACGAGCTGCGAGGGCAAGTGAGCAGAGTCACGGTATTGGTACCTTCACTAAAAGTGCTTGTTTTTGCCACTGACAAGCTCAGATTGTTATTTTAAGTGTCTGACCACATTATAGAAAGGAGAACAGCAATATAAAACGTTTTTCTTACTTGATCCGGTCTGTTTGTTATTGTGTCCAAATCCCGCTCAAGGAGAAGTCATGTTGTCAAATCTAAATAACCGTATACTCTGGCTCAAATAAATACGAGCGGCCATCGAATTCAAAGACCTCATCCACATCGTCAAAATCATCTAAACATTCAGCCAGGACATTGAAAAGCTACGCTTTCTGTACTCCAACACAACAAACTCTGCCCGGCTGGAAATCGCGTTTCCACCATGGATGTAGTCCACTATTCCGGCAACACGTCGCTTTGTGCGATTTCAAAACGAGACTTCTCCTTGAGCAAGACTTTTCATAATGTCAGACACTTATAATAACAATCAGAGCCTGTTATGGCAAAAACAACCACTTTTAGTGGACGTAAATGACGGTGCAAGCTTGCCCCAATTGCATTGCAGCATGTGAGCGGCTGCCATCTGCAGCGCTCTCCTTCAATACTGGACCAGCTTCAGAAATTGTTGTCCCTATTAATCAGTTGGACACAAACACATGAGAAAATAGCATTCAGGTTGAAAAATACCCTTTAAATGTTTCCCTACAAAAAGCTTGTGAGAAGATTCATGTTTGATCATGTGATCTATGCGATATATACGTCATGCTGCTGTACTCTGATAGTGTGGCTGCATTTTGACAACATGTGCTTTCAGGCTTTATTCTCCCCCACAGGCAGGTAGAGGTTTATTATGCAAGAGTGGCTATTTTGACTACAGATTTTAGAATATCATGTTGTGAGTGCAAGCATTACTGTGTGTGTGTGTGTGTGTGTGTGTGTGTGTGTGTGTGTGTGTGTGTGTGTGTGTGTGTGTGTGTGTGTGTGTGTGTGTGTGTGTGTGTGTGTGCTCCAGCTTTACCTGACATAGAGGGAGCGTTTCTCACTGGTGCGTAGGGAGCCTGATCCTGAGCTCATGCTGCTGTTCATCATCTGCTCCCTCAGGTCGTGGATCTTGGATTCAAAGCGACTATATTCTGCATTGGAGGGAACAAACGAAACAAAGTGTGTCAAAAATAGGTCCTCAAACATATACTACCCCTTGAGGAGGGGTCGAGCAATATATTGAATATACTTGATGTATTGAGGCTTGTTCTACGTGAGATGTAGTAAAAGACAAGTCAAACTATCCACTGCGCTGTTTTGCGGTACGCGTATATACTAGGCATTACGGTAAGAGAGCGTAAGACTGAACTGACTTCAAAATAGAAGTGATCTTCTGATGAATGTGATCGGCAATTTCACATAAATTCAGTTAGTCTGTCAATAATAAATACATAAAACAAAATGAATAAATATGAAATAATGAAATGAATGATTTCAAAAATCACCGCCTGCAAACTGTATTTCAGAGAAAAATTGAATTTCAATTGTGTGAATAATTAGTCAAACTTAATAAGAACACATTTCCAAACAATAATCTGACCTCAATATGACAGTACACCACCTCAGTGTTCAGATTAGTTTGCTAGAATGATCTAGCTTGTATGATCATATCGGCATCAAAGGGTTAAACTAGACAGTTATGTTATTTTAGAGAAAATATGAAAATAGAGATATATATTATGATATAGCCTAAAAATATTGAGATATTATTTATCGCCCAGCCCTAACCTTTGGGCTTTTAAGTCGATACAGCCAAGGTCAAGGTGGTATTGAACACATCTAATAAAGAGGCCAACAGAGAGTTGGGCCTTGTTTCACTGGGAAACTGTGTGAGTCTCTGTGTGTCTCGGTTGGTGCTGCAGTGAGCTGCGGTGAACAGAGGAAAAGGTTCAGCGAATCCTTAGGCTGATTAATGACCCCAGGAACAGATGGTTTATCACAGATCTGCCTTACACATCCAGTAATGTCTCATGTCAGGTAATTAATTACACAGATTAATTAAGTTCAACATGGGCTCTTTTAGTGTGGTTAAAAAAAGGGAAAGGCCTCCAACAATCTCAAACGCATGACCATTTGTCATAGGTGTGTAAATCCAGTTGCGGCTCAGGAGCACGGGGATGATGTATGAATCCACCCGGACCTCCTCATTAAGAACGCTCTCATTAGCCCGCTGTGGCCCGGGCTGCTGGAACAAGCTAGGCCACCGCACGGCACAGGGCTAGATAAACAGACCGGCAGATGCAGCTAGAAAAACAGGTAGGCTAGGTCGCTCATGTGATCACACAAAGGAGAAGTTGGGACCACAAACAAGCCGGAGTGTTAGCAACCAACTTTGTCACATGTTAAAATATTCTTTACACTGCGGATGAAAAGGAAAGTAATCACAGTTTGAATGAACAAGTGTTAATGATTCACGTTGTACAGCTGTGCTCAGGCATTTAGCTGTATACGATAGACTAGAATCACATTGTTAATGGCATGTGATAAAATACACCATGGCTGTAATGACACGACATATCAATGTCTTGATCATAATTAGCCTATAAAAAAGAAGCAATGCGAGAGAATATCGTCCACATATATGCCACATTTACTGCCATGCCTTCAGGGTTGACTCCTACCTTACAGCTTAATCATCCATAGCTGGCAACACTTCCTGTAACGTGAACAACAAGAGATCAAAGTCCAGGTTCTGTCGAACAAGCCTACAAGTATAGCCTTGAAAAACAAACATGCCTACAAAGGTGATCTAGCAAAGTTATTCCAAGCTCCCGGAAAATTCTGGGCAGGTGCAAAAACAAACCTCAGGCTGCTGAACTCTAACCTCCCCCCCCCGCCGAAACCTAAAGGATTCAATAGCAAACACGCATCCTGCCCCGGGCCTGGTGCCAGCTCTCCACCCTGGTCTCTGCTCAAAGGGTTAACAATACAACAGGGTGACGCTGCAAGGTGAGGTAACTAGACACCGCCTGCCTGTAACCAAGAGCAACGTCCTAGCACTCCTAGAACGGGGAGAGCACACGCGGAAACAGCCATTCAGACTCGTCCACTTGGCTCTCAGGCACAGGAGACACAAGAGAATGGCAGCTCGGGAGAGGAGGGGTTTTAGGGACAAGACAAAGAGACAAGTAGCTAAGTAGAGAGAGACGTCTTAATGCCCTGCTTCACAATAACACCAACCTGAAGGGCTGGCTGAGAGCTGCGTCGCTGAGATAGTAGCTACTATGAGTAGCACAGGTGGAAGAGCTAAATGCTTCGCTTGTTCACATTCCTAACGTCCAAATGATTCATCTAAACACTGCGGGCATTCAAGAGGAGCAGGAGGAGCGCTGAACTACAACCGGCTTTAAGCCTCCGTCGGGAGTTAGGGTGGGAATCATAGGCTAAACCATAAATTGCTGCCGCACCTCGTTGTTAATGACGACATCAGCATACAGACGCCGCAATCATCTATGTGCAGCACATCACAATATCTGTGTAACAGAGTAGGGAGAGGCATAACTTCCTTTATAATGAAGTGGTATCAGTTTCCAGTCATTTTAAAAAGTCAGATCATATGAGACAGTAAAGGAAGTTTACACCTGTTCCACTGAATAGGAAGGACACTCCCTGTATTTAAACAGAAAGAAAGCACTGTGATACTGGAGAATCACAACAGATCCACAGGAGAACGATACATGATACTGAAACTGTATCTGCTACTGAAGTGTTTGCTTCACCTCAAATATCAATCACATCATGGAGTAACGGGAATGGAAATAAATCTTTCAAATACATGCTTGGATTGTCAGATAGAAACTAATACAAATCCAACTGTAACAGTAGCATTCAGTCCTCAGATCACTCACAAGTGGGGATGTAAATTTAAGCTATTTCCTTAAGTGATTACTAGCCACATTAATGATCACTAATTGATTAATAATTAAACGCCACTAAAATGGGTGCCCTCGTGGCATAGGGGTTAAGGCGCTGAACATGTGGAACCGCTTTGTCCTCTGTTCGCATCCGACCTGAGACATTTCTTGCATGTCATTCCTCATCTCTTTCTCCCTTCATTTCCTGTCATCTAGTTACACTGGCTGCAAAAATACAAAATGCGTGTTTTGTTGACAATGTCTATTTTTGCAGTAGAACCCAAGGTTGCGTCTAAAATTCCTTACTAACATGCTATTTAGTACACTTAAACAATATGTGAGATTTGTTTCGTATGTCTGAAACCTTAGAATGAAACAAACTGTACGCAAAATGCATACTATTTTTTAAATATTATAGTATGCAACGCTGGACACTACGCCGGCATAATGCAATGCGGTAGTGACGACAGCGTTCATAACAGACGTTGACAGACAGCTCTGTAACGTCAAATAACGCTTAACTGCAAAGATAAGATTTCATGTTGCTGGGCGAAATATATTTTTTTTAATTGGTTCAGACTTTGATCTCACAAATCCTCGTTTTGATCACGAGGTTGGTTCGGGTTACCAAGGTCACAATTCTCCAAAGGGGAAGGAGCCTATCAGGAAGTGACGACGTAAATTACTGCTCAGTGCAAAAGGTACATACTGTACTACTGCATATTCACACAAAACTATGTTGAACGATATAACGACACATATTGGGTATGTAGTGCATAGTATGCGATTTCGGATGCAGCCCAAGCAAATTGGGTATTTGACTCAGAATTTAAATACATAAATTATTTGAGTTATAAGACCAAAAAAAGGTAATGCCATCAATCCAAATTGCTGCTCCCACTCTGCCTGCCGCCACTTAACAAATGGCCGAACAAAACTGAAAAGATAAAACATAATTCTACACAACTTGAATTGGATAGAACGTGTAAGGCACTCAAATCCTAACTCATTACTGTATCAATGATTAGGGCTGTAATGTAATCATATCTACCTGGTTAGGAAGGAGTCATATTTACAATGTCTATTAATATATTCTTGACTAATCCAACTCTTAACAGAGATCAATCCAACATCAATCATTCATTAACATCACTACTCACAAGCACACCGTTGAAATGCTGGGGAATGGGAGTCCACAATATCATTAACGTAAAAAACCCTGTCCCTTAAAGCACTTAATACACAAGAGCTAGCCTGTATTTTTAGGAGTGACCCACAGGAAGAATAGACAGCTAATAGAAACTGGGACTATTCTGTATCTCTCACTCCCACTGCGTGTCCTCATTAGTCGTACAGCTTTTTTATTTTGGGGGACGGTCGCTTCTCTTTTGATCCAGTTATGCAACACAGCAGGCATGTACTTGTAATGTGAGAGTGTGTTATGTTCTCAGGGATAGTCGAGCCAGTGCAGAGACACACACACACACAAACCCCCTCCCCAATAATTCACTGCAGGACGAACATGTAGACCCTGGCTTTACCATTTCTACAAACTTCTGTAATGCAGACTGGTGTGAGTTTGCTGAGGGGGGCATTGAGTTTAACGCTTCCTCCACGGCCCTCCTCCCATTTCCTACATGCAAAGATTATTGTGTAATTACACTCCTTGATAGTGGGGCAAGGCAGCGTGTGGATGTACACCCCTCACTTCCATTCCTCCCAGCTGAATGTGAGTTAAAGACTTGGTGATGCTCCAGTAAGCCACTGAAGAGTCAGGGGTGGGGGGGCCTCCTGCTGCAGCCTGTGCGCTCTGTTGGGGCTTCTTGTAGTCTTCAGTGTTGGCTTTCCATCAGAGGTCTGTGGACGCCCGGGCCCCGGCCCCTGAGAATACTCTCCAGGCAGTTTGCCCTGCATAAACCAGCACTCACCCTCCACTTCCTCCCCCCCGACTGACTGTCCTTGTACATCTCACTGGGGGTTCCTCCCGCTCCAAACTCAAACGAACGACATGGATGTCACACACACACACACACACACACACACCGCTTTAGGATGCCAGCAGTATTACTGGCGACAGATCTCAGGTCACCAGTGGGTATGCAGGAAGTCAATCATTTGCCAGCGCTTTGCTCTCGTGTGTTTTGAGTAGTTAAGCAATTGTACACAAACAGATAAGTGTCCTTCACTGGGTTACAAAGGGGGCACAGAGTTGAAAGCATGGTTTGGTATGGAAAACAAAGGTCCCCTTCAACCAACCACATCATTATTCAAGATGCTGCCTGATTGGTCTGGCATGCGGGACAACATGAACTCACATGGGCAAGAATGAAGCATTATAATCAGCAGAAGGAAAATCTATAGCGCGCCATTCTGTCAGTTTTGATCTCAGCCTGCGTCTGTCTTTAGCTTAGCCGCGTGCCAAATCGCTGATCCTGTTCCACCTCAATCTCAATGACCTTGGAGAGTTATTGGACATCTAAGGCTCGTGTTTTATTGAAAGGGAGTGGGATATGGGAGTGAGAGCATGCTACGACTCATGCCCCTTCACATTCCTGTCATAGTCCGACCTGAGAGCCTAGATCCAAAGCTCACAAAATCCTTTCCGTTGTTGTCACAGCATTGCAGCAGTATGCTCAAGTACACATGCAAAGAATTACAAAAACACTGAGAACCAAAGTAGCTGTAACGCACAGTGCCAATCTACAATTTACTATTAAAAGAGAAAGAGTGACTGTTTGAGTTAGAAAATAACTAACAGGCTAGCCACATAAAATCTGCTTTAGTCAGCATGAAAGTGGACTTGTGGTCAGCGAGTCCAAAGTCTGGTGTGACATTACAGTTGTAATGTGTAAAAGTGAAGAAGAAGGTGAGTCCACAGGTGAGGTCACAGTTTAAAACCACCACCAAGCTGACAAACACCTGTTTGAACACACCTGTGTCCCTACCTAAAGGTTTAGGTTACATAAGAACAGTATGGCAACTGTTTTAAAGTACCTGATGCATGTAAATTATAGCATAAAGCGACTTCAACTGGCCTAAATGTGGAAATCAAATTGAGAAACAAGTCATAAAACCACAGAAAAAGCAGATTCCAGGTAAGGTCAGGCTAATGGCAGGAGTTTAGCACAGAAGTGGTTGTATTAAGTACAGTAAGGGTGAGGCTGTGACATTACAGATGTAATGTGTAAAAGTGAAGAAGAAGGTGAGTTCACAGGTAAGGTCACCTTTTAAAACCACCACCACCAAGCTGACAAACACCACCAAGCTGACAAACACCTGTTTGAACACACATCTGTGTCCCCACCTAAAGGTTTAGGTTACATAAGAACAGTATGGCAACTGTTTTAAAGTACCTGATGCATGTAAAATTACAACACAAAGCGACTTCAACTGGCCTAAATATGGAAATCAAGTTGAGAAACAAGTCCATAAAAACACAAAAATGTGGATTCCAGGTAACTTTAGACTAATGGCAGGAGTTCAGCACAGATAAGTACAGTAAGGGTGAGGCTATCACATGTCTCCCACTCTCATTTATTCATTTCAAGGCTGATTAAAAGACTTTGTAGCCTGTGTTGCAATGCTTTTTAGAGATTCAGACGTACTTTTTCTACTGTACTACTGTACTACAGGAGTACACCTACAGGTTACAGGTTACAACAACAAACTACCTCGGTAACATTACAGTAGCAGTCAAAATAAAACTGTTACCTCACACAAGTTAGTTCCTGTTTCAGTGTCAGATGTTTCCTCCTCGTCTCACCTCAGTATAATGAAACTGTGGTTATGATTTCGCCGGTTTCTTCATCCAGTCATTGAGTAGTTCATGCTGTTTCTGCTCTGCTGCTGTTGATAGTCGAGCCCATCCCCCATCCGCAGGCTGCTACTCACATACAAGTTGGAAGTGTTTTCCACCTTTTCCACCTTTAGTTTAAACTCTTTTCTCTGATAAAACTTTCCTCTCTGGTGTCGTATTTCGCTCTTTCCGCTTTAGTGTCCTCTTTCCATCGCTGTCCCCGGTTTGTGTCCACCAACAGAGTTTGAACAGGAAGGACAACAGCGGCTCGTTTGCCCGCCTTGAGGTTGCCTCAACACTTCAGCCTGCTGCTAACAGTAGATAGCTCGAGCCGCCCTGAACCTGAATACCGCATACAGTCTGCTGTTAACACTGGAGCATAGGGATGGGTCGTCAAGAACGAGCCGGTTCAAAGAGCCGGCTCTTTTAAGGGGACTGTTTGTAACTTTCAGAAATGCTTGTTAACAGCAACACCTGTGGCCGCTAAGTCAACGAAAGTCA
This sequence comes from Sebastiscus tertius, assembly GCA_916701665.1. Lineage (NCBI taxonomy): Eukaryota > Metazoa > Chordata > Actinopteri > Perciformes > Sebastidae > Sebastiscus > Sebastiscus tertius. The sequence goes on along the minus strand of CAKAOH010040866.1, from coordinate 121,763 downwards.
ACGCGCTTGCTCGCTCTACATAGATGTGAACAAGCATCGCTCAACACAGTGAGGCGACACACGTCAGCTAAAACCACAATATCACTCTATGTTTCACCTGCTTGGCAGTAATGTTAGCTGACCAGACAAAGGTCTCTCCATGAATCACTGCTGATCCTAGAGTTGGCTTTTCCTGCCTCAGCTTCCGGTGCTGAAGCGGGAAGAGAAAAGTCATCGTCTCCGACCGGGTGCCGGTGTCTCGCTCCGGCAAGCTGTCAGAGAGATAATGTTTCTCCCTGCGGAGCCCCATCACTTCACAAGACATGGAAAACCTCTGTTGGTCTGGAGGAGCTGCAGCATTTATTTCTGCACAAACGTCCACTGTATATTTACTAGATATTCTCAGAGCTAAACTAACTCTTCTGCAATGTGGAGTGAGCGCGCATGAAAGTGAGGTGGAGCGAAAACACGTGCGGTGTGTGAGCGAAGGCAGGCAGAGGAGCAGTCTGAACAGCGTAGCCACACGCGAGCGTACACGTGCGAGCGCGCATGGGAAACCGACCGGGTAGATTTATACATGTAGCAGCATGTCAAATTATGGTATTCTGGAAATTATAAGGTTTAGTATAATTACACTGAATAATTTAAGTGATATATGTGCACACATACTAATCATAGGTCAAAACAGTGCTAAATTTGGCTGAACTGTAAAAGGCAGGAGTGGTAAAATGAAGAGCCATTTGGGAGCCGAAAGAGCCGGCTCTTCTTGGTGAGCTGAGCCAAATGATCCGGTTCAGTAAAAAGAGACGGAATTCCCATCACTGCTCAAGCCGCCCCTGAACCTGAATACTTCCTACAGACAGCCCTGCTGCTGCTGGAGCACTGCCCTCATTAGCAGCCACAGCTCATCACCAACCAGGTGGATCTGATGCTTCATTGTAACGTTAAAGGGGTATTCCTGTTATTTATAGTGGTGCATTTTCTTAAAGGTCCCATATTGTAAAAAGTGAGATTTCCATGTCTTCTATATTGTAAAGCAGGTTAAAGTGCTTTATAAATACTGTTAAACTATCAAAACGCTCAATATACGGAGAAATATACACAGCCCGTATTTAGAAATTGTGCATTTGAAAGAAGACATTTGATTTCTGTCCATTTGTGATGTCACAAATATACAATATTAAGTAATATTAAGAGACCATCTTCCAGACGCCAAATCGAGGCAGGGGCGTAAGTGAGGGGCCCTTCTCAACTTCTCTACTGAGCTGTTGTAAAATTCACTACTAGCTGAATCCAGAGTTATTTCCCTTCCTCCGTTCATGTGAATGAGACCCAGACCGAGGCTGGAGCGCAAGCTGTGACGACCATGGATGTATTAACAGAACTGGATACAGCGTTTGAGGCGGGGTCCTGGTCATTCCTATGAGAGTTGCTCATTGGCGCATGAAGCCTAAATGGCTCGACTTCTGTCTGGAAAAGTACCCAGATCTTGGGCAACTGGGACATGCGCAGTATTATTCAAGCATACGACATTGCACAGACGGCGATAGGTGGGGGTCTGTAGGGGCCGAATAGCAAAACAATCTGTACCTAACAGGCTAATCTGGCTCAAGAATACTTTTGGTTGTTTGATGATAAACCTTTCCAATACAGCCCATCAAAAACTGTGAGTTCAATACCCATTTTGGCACAATATCATGAAGTATTGATGTGTGATATGAGACGGTATATGGCCTTACCTTCAGGCCTGTACTGAGCTATGATGGTGACAGTCTGTCCAGCTCTCTTCAGCGCTGCAGCCGCCTGCTCATGTGTGGCATTCCTTAGGTTCACTCCATTCACCTGCAACAAACCAGGCACACAACAAAATCTTTTAGCACGAAAACAACCCAGATTAGATCCTATAGGTGTGTCTCATTGTGAAGATCTGTAGAGGAAACAAGTCGAGCTGGATGGAGCAGAGCTTATCCTCAAGTAAAGCTGGATGGTTTCAGCCTGTGGAGATGGATACGATCTGCTCTCAAAGGGCACTTAAATATGATCACATTATAAGTAAGTATGAAAATCATACGACTTTTACTGAAAGATACTGATTTTGAATAACCTTCACAATTGCAATCTATGTTGCAGTAAAGACATTTATTCACACTTAGACTGCATAACTTCTGTGTATTTTCAGACTGCAAGCAGCATTGAAACAAAACATGCATATATTTAGAGCAACACTGGGTTCTGAAAAGGTTAAAGAGTTATGAAATACAAGTCAAGTGATTTAAATATGTAATTTATTGGATACTTTATTGATTCACAAAACTCTCTTGTCTGGCAGAGCACAGCTAAGCTCCCTCGGAGTTGTTATGGATTTAATGTCTTGCTCAAGGACATTTCAGCGGGGCAGATGTTTGCTGGTTTTCTAACCACCAGGCTACCTTAATTCTGTCATCATTATTCTGACAACGGGAGCTGGCTGAGCTGCCTCAAACTTTCTTACAGTTGTTACAAGCTTGAGGTTGAGATACTGACCGAGAGAATCCGGTCGCCCCTCCTCAGCTCGCCGCTCAGGTCCGCCGGCCCTCCTGCTAGGATGAAGGAGACGAAGATGCCTTCACCATCCTCCCCGCCGACGATGTTGAAGCCCAGGCCTGTGGAGCCCTTGTGCAGCAACACCTTCCTCGGCTCCCTGCCAAACAGAGTGACAGCGTCAGGGGTGAAGGGCAGGACAGAGTGCACAGAAGAGATGGGCAGAGAGAGAGAGAGAGAGAGAGAGAGATATGACCAAAACTGGAATAGAAACAGCATTAAACAGAGGGGAGGCTGTTTCAAACAACAGCCATCTTCTGTTGTGCGTGATCCCAAAATGTCTGCAAGCTGTAAGCCTGCGGATCTTTGTGTAGATTCACTCTGTACATATTTGAAAGTGCGTAAAACATAACATTTAAATGGTTAATCTGCAGGACCACTCAACAGCAGAACACAATGACTAACCATGTAGTAGTCATAATGCTCATAAAGATAATGTGGATTGCACTGATAAACAGTTTTGCAATAGATAAAATGAATGCAATAAAAAACAAGCAGCAACACGATTAGCTCCAAATGCATATTATCTGCTGGCTTATAGAGCTTCCTGCTTTGCATGGAAACGTACACACGTGTACACATTTAAACACCCACTTGTATTAATGTACGCAGACACAATGAGCCACCTCCTGCTCGACAGACCCACTCTGCTTTAGCTCCAGCCACTATGACTCATCCTCCGGCAGGCTATTCAGACTACCTCTAGTTTTAAGATGCTAGAGAGGCCAAACCGCTGCTATGGTCCAGCAAAAGCCCTCTGAGAACACACTTCACACAAGTGCAAACACACACACACACACACACTCTAGGAAGCCCAGCGTTGCCCTCACACACACACAGACTTTATATACAAATGCACGCACGTACGTAGGCATAGACAGAGACACACACACACACACACACAGTTTCCACTCTTAACAGAAAACACTGCATGGTTCCCATTAGTGGTCTTCTCTCGCAGTACTCAGCCTGCGGTCTACAGGAACAATTCCTACTCAATCCCTAATGGCTGCGCTCTAACTCGCTGTTAAGACCATTTTCCCATCGATGGCAGCCGAGGCAGCGTTCCAGACTTTTCGGGATCATACCCATGACTGACTGGAAAAACTAAAAGCGTTGATTACTCCACTAAAGAGCGACGGAAAGTCTTAAATAGTAAAACGGTGCCTGCAGAGAGACTTCAGGAAGTTTAACCAGCCTGTTAAAGAGCATTCATTTGAAATGAACTGTACTTAGATGCAGATGATATTCTGTAAGACCACTAAATAAGATCAATAGTGAGTCTGAGCCTGGTAGTGTTTCTACAAGGCAGAATCAGGGACAGATTCAATCTGATTGTACTGAGAAAGCTTGTTTTTTTCTAAAGCCTTTTAGATCTTTTTTGTACCAGAGATGAAAAGCTAAAATAGAAAAAAATGACAAGTGCCAAAATGCCTTAAAATATGCTAAAACAACCGGCTCGCCTTCAAACAAGTCAAGCTTAAAATAACCTTGCTTTCCATCTTGAGCTTTTCATCCCATCTCGACGAGGCACACAGATCTCCATGGTTACCTTAGGATCCGGAAACGCTGCTTGCTTCTGAAACAGCATTTCCTAACAGTGTGTTGAGGCAGCCTCCTCACTGGCGACATGGAAGATGAGATGTTGACTGTGAACATGGCGGCTGTGGCCCTTTCTCCTCGACCCCCTCTTCCTGTCTGGCCCTCCAGTGAGACAGTTTTAGCAGCTCCTGTGTTTCGAGGGCCTGGTGTTCCCTATCTCATCCTCGTGTGCTGTGATGGGAAGCAGCTCCTCTTTGGGCTGTCACAGCCGCTCTCTCCCCATCATCACCAGCAAGGCAAGACTTCACACTTAACCCCTAACACTCCCACGCAAATAGTCTTTCGTTCACATCTGGAATAGCCAGGACTGCAGCATTACATCAAGAGCATCAGGACTGGAGGTTATCCAATGTTTTGTCCCCTTTCACGCCATGCTGTCCCCTCGTCTCTGCTTTGATGCTGCTGCTTGGGTCCAGCCAGCACCCCCCCCCCCCCCCCCTCTTTTGTACAGCACACCAGCATTCCTGTCTGTCAGCCCTGACCCTCTGGAGAATAGGCAGACACATTCCCAGAAGCTCCTTGCTAATTTGTCAGAGTGTAAACAAACTTTCACGACTTTTGGGGCCTTTGATTTGACGCCTCCGTATTCTGTGACCTGGCTGCACGCTGGAAGCTCACGGGAGAATAATGTGCAGACTACTGTGGAACATCTGAACACATAAGACCATTATTATCTTTCCGTCGGTGCAGTATGCATGTGTGTATGTTTCTGCATGCGCTGTTTGTGCATAGGATGTGCACCGCCTGTCATGGAAAATAGGAGTGAATTCCTACAGTTGCATGGATTGAGTCCTCCCTCCCCTATCACAAGACCTGCCTCCCCTCCCTTCCCCCCCTTTGCCTTTTCATCTATGCCAGGAATGTAAACAGTTACAGAGCGGTAAAAAGCCTTTCTCTCTGGCCAGCCATTTCTCCTGCGACTCTTTTCTTTAATTCAAAACCTACCTCCCCTCCCCTCCCACCGCTATATTTTCCCCTGTCTGCTTCGGGGTTTTGGCTGAGGCGTTCGCAGCTCAATCCTAAAGCTGTGAATGGATATCTGGGCTGCGGGGTTCAGCGGGTCATGCTGCCCTGGACTCAGCCCAGTAATTGGCTCTGCTTGGCTGATTAATGGTGGACACTGCAGATGGACGCCATTTTCCACAGACAGACGCTACCTCTCGCGGCACTTTATCTCTCCCTTTGCCCCCCCCGAATGGATCAGCTTATGTATAGAGGCGTGTACTGATAAAATTAAAACGCTGCTTTGTCTCCGTCGTCCTTTTTCACTGCTTACATTCTATTCATTTGACATAGGGAAAAATGTATTCACTGCTAAGATGATAGACAGTTTAAGATATTTCATGCCTCTCACTGTGACTAAGAATAAAATTGGAGCGATGAATGATTAACACCTAAGACGAGTACTCAGCTGAATCTGCTGTGATTTAGTCCCCTTTTTCTGCTTTTGCAGCTTTAAAAAAAACGCTTAATAAAAGGTAAAATCATTCCTCGTTATTGATAACTGAATTCTTCTGGCACTGACCAGTCAAAGGTTTTGCGCTTGTGCGTGAGACACGTAAAGTTACTGATTAGCTCACCTGCTGCTGCAGCCCACAGGCTTCTGTATTTACGTAAGCTGTGCCTGAACAAAGCAGCCATACTAGCAGCATTGTTGTGTATATCTAACAACTGCAGCCCTGATAGGAGCAGCAGAGGGACGCTGCTTGTTTAGTGATTTTGTCACCACTGCTGCACACAAGTATGTTTACACCAAACATGCATATTTAAACACAGAGGTTTTTTTATCTCTTATCGAGTCCGACGTGGACAGAGACAAGGATGTACAGTGCTGACATATCTCCAGAAGAAGGGGGTAATATCAGATGGAGAAGGGGGAGGATGTGTCTGCGATGACACCACTGAGGGGGATGTGCAGATGGGCAGAGGGCCGATACGAGCTCTGACTCATTCCTCACAACCAGCCTGCTCCACTTCTGCGGAAGCCTGTGCTTACTACAGCAGCATCCATCTAAAATAACCCCTCCCGGTTGGAGCCAATGGGGGAAGCTGCTGGGGGCTGGAGGGGAGGTGTATGCTATCTGTCCGTCAGCGTGATGGAGCTGGACGCTCATCTGCTGTGATTGGGATCGAGTCGGTTGTCGGCCATGATGTCCTCTGAGACACTCTTTTCTCATTATGCGGCGGGCGTGACACACAAACCCACTGTGGGCGAACAGGTGCATGCATGGTCACTGCATGTAGGCCGTTTTAATCTGCGCTGCTGATTTATCTGGTGCGCAGGATGTACAGTATACTACAGGTAATTGTGTATCTGCGTGTGTGTGTGTGTGTGTGTGTGTGTGTGTGTGTCAGCACGTTATGAGCAAACGTCTCAGTGTACAGTATGTGTGTGTGTGATTGGTGCTGGCAGCATTGGTGATGAGAGGGGTAAGACCTGAGTGCATAGCCTGGTTTTTCCCAGTGTGCAGATGAATCATGACAGCTGCAGGACTGTCTGCTGCTACTGGTCCGCATGGCCCGCACCGGATCGGGCTCTTTACTCCCCCATTACGTTCATGGTAACACAGCAAAGCGCGGTGTTTATATTTACATACATCGAGCAGCAGGCAGAACATTCCAATGCTGCAAAAGCAGAATATTTGTGTTGGGCGGCTCCAGTCAGCCCTCCCATCCTCCTCTACTGTCCTTTTGTTTTTAACACAACCGTCTTTAGTTACAGCAAACACCATGATCTGTCCTTTTCTCTCTCTCTCACACACACACACATACATACACGCAGGAAAACACACATATGCAACAATACATGGCATATATGGCACACAAAATAAGCTATGTTCAACGCAAACACATTACATAAAAGCAATGGTTCACACACACAGAAACGCCATGAGGTGAAGCACGACGGGCACGACTGTGGATGTAATGCCATAAATAAGAGCAACAAATAAGTGAAACTAAATCAACAAACAGGAGGCCTTTTGCACATTTGGTAATGCCAAACCCATTGCCATAAATATCATGTATATTATTGTCCTCACTCAGCAGTAAGCACCAGTGAAAGTAGCTTGGCCCGAGATAGAGGCTTAGTTTCGTCGATGCCTCCTGACAGATGGAATTGAGCAGCTTGTGGGAGCGTGAAGCCCTTTCGGCTGCACTCCCGTGGAGATGTGTTTGTGAAGAGCAGGTACGACTCCATTTTAAACTGCGATAAACAGGGCCCTATTTGTTTTAGATTCAGAAGATGTGAGCAGATTAGTCGGAAATTGATGGGACAAATAATGACTACGGGGCAGACCTTTGAAATTATGAAAAGTAGAGCGAAATAACAAAACAAATACATAAAAGGGGCAAGAAATAATAAGCTGATTTCTTAACAAACGTTTCAGCTCTACAGTCAGTTTGCTTTTATCGTAGTTTGAGTCATGTCATACAAAACATAAAAAGCAGCAAACATATTGAAAGTAACAGCATACAAAGCGGTAAAGACGTGAGGTGAGGAACATTTACATGCAAATATAGAGACAGAAAGCCAAAAGACGCTGTTGCCATCTTTCTCCTCTTCTTCTGCTTGTGTAATTTGTACACATACAGTATGTGGCGCAACATACTACTGGGTCCCTCTCTCTCGCCCTACTCCTGTCTGACGCCAGATCCAGACGCTAAGCTAATACAGAGGAGGGTTAGCTAAGCAAGGCGTGATGGTTACTAGGTTAGTACCTGCCAGAGAAGGGGAGTGGACCTTGGCACAAGGGAGCAGGGGAAGGACAGAAGCCTCTGTAGAGGGCCTGGGGCACCTTCATGTCCCCAGGTTTGTGGATGACACTGTAAATAGGCTCAGCCCTGCTGTGGGGTACAGGAATCACAGTGAACGGGACAAGTGTAGGACACAAAGAAAGCACACATACCAACAAAGATGCGACAAATGCACATACAAGTCATGTAGAGACAGCTTGTACAAGGACATTACAGGGGCCACATAACGAACACTCATCCAGTAACACATTCGCTCCACACAACGCACGCATAAACGCCTGCATGCAGTCACGCACACGCAGGGGGAATACAGCCTCCTCTCCCAGCCCCAAGCTGTGGGTTAAGATGACTCAAGGCCTTGTGGGGCACTCCAATCAAGCCTCTATGAATGCTACTTCTGATCCAGTACTTGGATATGCAGGTCAAAGGTTAAAACACAGTCATAACAAGTACAAGAAGTGACAAGAGGCCTCTCTGCAAAGTATTTGGTCAGCACACAGCCACCACACACTGTCCAGCTATAATACAGTAGAAGCACCACCAGGGCACTGGTGAGCTGGAAATTGAAAACAAAGCATTGTTTTGCTTCATGAAACACTTCATAATTTAAATTGCTGTACGTACATGTGTCGTTGAAATAAACCACACCATGACAACAACCTTTAAAACAGCAACAAAATGGAGGCAAAGAGAAACCCATGCAAACTAAAAATAATTCATTCATTCATTTAGCGCCACAGCAATTTGTCTTCACGTACTACTACAACAGCAAAAACGCAATAAGCCCTTTATCTGATATCCACAAGCAATCTGCTGTATGATCATTCACATGTCCACTCATAGAGCCTGTATGAGTGTAATGTATGAGAGGAGAGTCATTCATGGTCTGCAACCTACCTTGTGAAGTCTTCCTCCCCCAGCATGTGGCGGGGGACTGGCGAGTACCTGGACGGGGTGACCTGGGGCGGCGGGTACACTGGCTTGGGCTCCATTGCCCCCATGTAGTTGTGGCTGACGTGGTTGTCCACCATGGTTGGGAAGGCTGGAGGGAGGGCCAGGCCAGTAGGGGGAAAGAAAAAATGATTACAACACAGGCACGACAGGAACGCTGCGTAAGACGCAGACAAACTGTACATGAGGCAACAGTTTAGCCAGATTATCTGGAGCAGTGGTTCCTAACCTGGGGTCTGGGCACCAAAGATCACAGGGGGTGCCAGGGTTTGTCTGAATTAGACTTGCTCATGTATAACTAAAATTATAATAACACACTTACTGGATAATTTATATCATTTATACAAGTCTGCATATAAAACTATTTTTAAATATATATTTCTTTTGCTACTTTGTAGGAAAATAGGTTGAGAACCACTGATCTGGAGGCAGAAAAAAACAAAACAATGTGTGCACCTGAAATGTCAGTAATAGTCCCTAAGTGCACAGGAACACTGTATGCACACAACTGTGGCAAGTACAGCAGGTCAAAGTTGAACCAGAAAAGTCGGTGTTTAAGCTGTAGATGTTTAGGCCGGACAGTTTGGGTAATCATTTTAACATTTGCCTTTATTTCCTCTTCCAAATAAGCTTGCTCAGTCTGTGGGTTTGTTTAAAACGGTGTTTCTTACCCTTAATTTTCAATAATGTTCCAAAATCTTCACAATTAACTTGGTGAGAACAATGATTATTAGCAATAGGAATGGTGGCCAAAACTACAAAATAAGAGCCAGGTTGTATGAAACCAGAATTTCCCTTTAAAGAAACAAAATGACATTTAGGACCTTATCTTTACAAAATAGGCAACCAGCACTGACTAACAGAGATGTTTCAGTAATCTAGACCTGAAATGGTAACTTTGGTATCTTTCAACCTGGAATGAGGGAGAACGCTGCAGATGGCAGCTGCTAACGGGCTGCAATATGGTGCTATTGGGGCAAGTTGGCACCGTCATTTACATCCACTAAAAGTGCTTGTTTTTGCCATAACAGGCTCCGATTGTTATTATAAGTGTCTGACATTATGGAAAGAGTCTCGCTCAAAGAGAAGTCTCGTTCTGAAATCTCACGAGGTGACGTGTTGCCGGAAGACAACGGTGGAATATTGGAATACATCCATGGCGGAAACGCGAGTGCCACCCGGGCAGTTTGTTGTGTTGGAGTACAGAAAGAGTAGCTTAGTGTTATCTAAAAGATTTTCAATGTCATGGCTGTATATTTAGATGATTTCGACAATGTGGGCGAGGTCTCTGAATTCGATGGCCGCCCGTATTTATTTGAGTATATGGATATGCAGATTTCACAATGAGACTTCCCTTTGAGCTGGACTTGTACACAATAAAAAACAAACGGATCAAGCGAAAGGTAAGAAAAATGTTTCTCTGTAGGGTCCTTTCCATAATGTTGTCAGACACTTAAAATAACAATCTGAGCCTGTTAGTGGTAAAAACAAGCACTTTTAGTGAAGGTAACGTTACATTGACGCTGCTCACCCTTGCAGCTTGTTTAGCGTCTGCCGGTTTAAACATTATCCCTCAATACTGGACCAATTTCAGAAATTGTGTTCCCCATTAGTCACACAAAAACATGGAGAAATAGGGTCCAGGTTATTAAAAGTTACCCTTTAAATCTGTCAATCCTCTTATCAACAAAGAGGAAAAATTGGGGATATTTTTCTGAACAGTTGTCTCAAAATACAGATCACAAGCAAAAAAAAACAACAAAACACTCCCCCTGCATTTACATCCTCGATGGAGGCAGCTCAGCACAGTAAAACAAGCGTTTCAAATCCAGATCATCTGACCACGGGTTATACTGTCAGAGCGGGGTTAAGTCTGCATTAAAGGTTCGCTTAAACCCTTCAAACCCTAACTGAAAACATTCAGAAAAAAGCCCTCAATAGCCCCCTCTAATACTAATACTAAATCACTGTTGTGTGGAAATTTGAGAAGCTGTAGCTTCAAGATCGTGGGCTCTCATGAGCAGGTGGGATGTGAGAAACCGTCCACACTCAGTGGGAGGCAGAGAACTGCGCTTGTTGTTGCTGTGGGTAGGATTGTGTGTGTGTGTGTGTGTGTGTGTGTGTGTGTGTGTGTGTGTGTGTGCGCAAGCATTCACTACATTCACTATGTGGGTGTCTGGGCATAGCAGTTTTGGGGAGAGAACAGTGATCCAACACTAACATTCAACATCTCTGATAAAGATAAAAAGATGATTCCCAGTGCAAAACGCTCTAACATGGACCTTCAACTCATAAATCACCTTACGTCAAACATTTTATATAAATAAACTTGTTCTAGTTTCGGAGCTGGCTGCTTATGGATTAGTGAATATAAAATGTAGTTTGTGACTTGGAGAGTGTGTGAACAGTGTTTGCACCATGACCAGGATGTCTGGAACAACAAGAAGAGGTAGATACGTACTGCTGGAGTAGTCTGGAGGGGCGTACATGTCGTTGAGGTGCACAGGTCCCGGCTTGGCCACCTTGAGGTAAACCATATCAGAAGTGTTCTTCAGCGCAGCCACCGCCTCCTCATGACGCACGTCTTGTAGCACGATGTTGTTCACCTGAATATGATGAGAAAAGAGGGGAGAGAAAAAAAAAACAATCCTTGTATCAACACTTGAACACCTCGTGTCTTTGCTGCGCTGTGACAACATCACGCATCATCACAGCAGCCATCACACCAGCCAACACAATAATGAATCATAGCTCGGAGGTATTATGAGATTTCAGTACATTTCAGCAGCAGAGTGAAAGGTTGGTGTGCTGTGCAGCGTTAACAGAGGTCAAAAGCAGTAGGTAGAGGTTCTGAAGACGCTCTGAAATTTCTGCAGTTTCTCTTTTAAGATCCAATTCCCTGGAAATATACTGTCAGTCAAAAGTTTCTGAACACGGTTATGAAATCTCAAGGAACGTGCTCTTTGTAAATAACCCCCAGCACCGTATGTGTGAACTGAGAACTGGTTGAGATTGCTTAGATCTTGATCACTCTAATTAGACACCTGGAGCACAGTATAGTTAATAATATACTGTAAATTTGCAAAGGATAGTCAACATGTTTTCAACATGCAGTAGGACTCTGTGGTCTTTTCAGTATCTAGACGCCTTTTTGATAATGTAAGACACCACAGATATCTCTGTAAGGCAGCTTTTCATTTCTCAGAGGAGCAACAGCTTGCCTTTTCTCTTGAAATTTGACTGCCAAAATGATGAGATTGTGTTTTATCAGCTGTCAAATTCCTGATAGGATTTTTAATTTGAGTGTTTCTTTTATTATTTATTTATTTATTTGTATTTACTCATAACAGTTTGCAAAATGAATCTTATGCAGCTGCAGAAATTAAATTAAAAAAAAGGCGAGTAAATAATAAGAGTGGGTGCAAATACTACTACATACATTTTTCATATTCAAATTCATGCTTTATTAAAATCCGCTGCACTGGAAAGGTCAAGCCTATAAACAGCATGTTAAAAACATGTAGCACGCTGGCTACAGCTACTTAATTCAAGATGTACGGTTGCCTAATCAGATGTAAGTCATTTCCAATAAAATAGAACGTCACAAACATGTCTAAAATATTTAACAACGTTTCCTAAAATGATTGTATTTGTATTTTAACAGTGTAAAATGATCAGTTAAGCAACATGTCTATAAATGCATATTGCATTAATGAGAGCTCAGTGATGCAGCCTTAAACAGATGTAACATTTCTTACTCTAACTCCTTTTAGTGTCCCGCCTCATGGCCCAAATGTTAGATTTGATCGATTATGCACAAAGTCATAAATGCTGATGTGTGTTGTCTGTCCAGATGAGGCAAGATAATGTAGTGTACTTATGTGTCCCATAACCGTTCAATCAGCCATGTCCAGCTGAAGCAATAAGTGTTTGTAATCAGTACTAACAACTCATTTTTTTTTAACTTGCCAGTGAACTACATGAGCATCTAAAATGAGTTCATTTTGATTTGAACACTCAGTATGTGAGTCAGAGGGGGGCGCTTACAGCTAGCAGGCGATCTCCGGTCTGCAGCCGTCCGTCTTTTTGGGCCGCTCCTCCTTCTATGATCTTGGTAATATAGATGCTGTTGTCTCCTGGGATATGTTGGTTACCGATCCCTCCGGCGATGCTGAATCCAAGCCCTGGTTGAGTAATACACACAGACAGACAGTCAATACGTGTACATAGAATCAGGTCTGATTTTATACATTTTTAGATCTATTCCATGTCTGGGGCTGCCGCCTCTACGCTGAATACTTCACTTCTGAGTTGCCTTAAAAGTGTAGTCTTTGTCTCTCTTTTGTTTCCAAATTGAACGCCCATTTATCCCCAAAAAGTAAGCAAACCCCACACCTATGATCAATCTAAATTCCCTGACACACCAAGCCGACAGTCGGACAGTTTGGGGCCATCGATGAGTGTCTGTCTGCCAAGTTTTTCCGATGTGTCCTGCACCGTCGGCTCTAGTCTGCCCGTGTCGGAAGGCTTTTCGGCTGATTCAGCATGTTGAATCAGCAGAGGAGCCCGTCGGTGAGAGATATTACTCTGATTGGCTGTTTGGCTTAAATGAATCAGTGCAACAGAAGAGAAACGGAACTGAGGAAAGCAAGCCAACGAGTAAAGTCAAGAGGAAAAACACAGAAGGCTCGGATCATTTTTCATCTTCATCTCATCGGATCGTTCCAATACACGGATATTTTCACAACGACATCTGGAATGAAGCTAAGTGGTGAGTGAGTGTGGTGTGAATATAGTCGGCAAACACTGCTTTGTTTCATGTATGTATTATAACAAGGGCTTGTATATCTGCTGTCCTCGGTCTTCTGGTTTCCCTTTTTTGAAAGACGAATACAGACCCAACAGTCGGCTTTCATCGCCGCTAGTTCTTTGATATCGGCTTGGTGTGTCTGGGCCTTAAAAACTGTGGAGTTCATCTTCAAGAAGCTTACGTGACAATGGACATATATATTTCTCTCTTAGTGTGTGATAGAAGTGGGATGTCTCCCTGACCTTTGGGCCCTTTCAGCAGGTTGACCTCCAGAATCGTCTCGGGTGGCGCCTGCCTCCGTCGGACCAGCAGCCGCACCACCGGCCCCGCCTCCTTCAGGGCTTCCACCGCCCGACTGTGAACCACCTCGGACACGTCCACCTCGTTCACACGTAGCACGCAGTCATTCACCCTGTGGAGGGAAACGCCACCTTGTCACTAAACAGATAACAGCGCAGCACAAAGGCAGGGAGAGAGACCCTAGCATAGCCAAATGTAATCAGAAAGCACTTCATATCATAGCTTTTGCATGTTTCAGGCTTTTGGTTTCCCAGTGAATCATAACTTTGAGGAAACACACAGAGCCTGGGGGCAGAGGACGGTAGAAACTCTGCCTCCCACGCAGCGCTGCCTGGCGGGACACGGTGGTGGTGAGCTTTGAAGAAGAGAGTAGGGAGGTTAGAGGAGAGAGAGGACAGAGGAGCTTGAAAAGAGTAGAAGGAAAGAGCGAGGTGAGGAGGAGGGAGGGAGGGAGGAAAGGGGACATGGCGAGGAGGGAAACTTACCCCAGCCTTCCATCCATAGCAGCTGCTCCTCCAGGGATGATCTTGGTGATGAAGATCCCCGGATCATCAGGAATGTGGGGATTGTCTATTCCTCCAGCGATGCTAAAGCCCAGGCCAGAGTTCCCCTGCACACAGGTTATGATTGGCATTTTCAGTGTGGTACCATAAACAACACACACACACACACACACTTAGATGTAAGTGATGGACCCAGTGCGGGCTCAGGGTCAGTGTAATGTGGCTCTTAAGTGTATTGGTATCTCTGAGGAAACACGTGATCGATGCAAACTGCTCCAGGCATTTCTGATGTCCATTTTCGTGGACACGTGTGTGTATGTGTGTGTGTGTGTCCTTGCATGTGACAAATGATAATGCCATGTATTTCATTAGAAGAGGGCACTTCATTCAAAATGTCACGCTCGTTCCATCAACCCACAGAGAGGCATCAGTGTTAGAAATGTTCACAGAAAAGTGGATTTATGATCCAAAGTAAAGATGAGCAGAGAAGCGTCATTTCTATTGCATGATACAGAGCTTCTCACTCTCTGCAGGAGACAGACACCACCACCACCCCGTCTCTCCTGTCCCTGAGATGACAGAGGGCCCATTCGGATCCAGCGGGTCCGGGCGCACTGCTGCATCTGACAGCCGTGACCACGGAGACAGGCAGCAAACAAGACAGCTGAGAAAAGACTTCACTTTATTATTTTCTATAATTAATGAGCAACAGTCGCAACAAATTAGGACGGAGGGAGGCTGAGGCCTCCCAGTGAGCTGCTCCGGAGCCGAGAGGAGTACACTGGGCCTCACCACCGAATGTAACACACCCACAGACCTTTTAAAGTGTGACTTCGCATCGCTTATTTAAGCTTTCTGCATGCAGAAACGCCACTTAAGAGCGGAAGGGGGCAGAGAGACGGCGTGCATCTATCGCGGGATCGGTGCATCTATATGTGGGTGGAATAATGAGAGTAGAAACGTATAGCTCTGCCACTACACGGTGAACCGCCACTGACAAGTGCAGCGGTGCCTGCTGAACAATTGAACAGGAGAGCACTTTACATTTCTGGCGTCTGCTGATGACATGTGCATCAGGATTATGTAAAAATTCATAAAGCAATGCCTCGCTGGCGTTAGTCTGCGCTCACACTCGCATAGGACATTCTCACTGTGGTGATGTAACAGCTATAACTTCCCAGTATCTCATAGTAGTCTCATAAATGTACAATAATTAAGAGCTTTCTTTGGTTTTCATGTTCTTTAATGAGTGAAGACTGAGCTGCTTACTACCACCTAGTGGGGAGAAATCCATCCGTCATGCAGAAAATACATGGAAAGGGAATGTGGAAAGTGTGGAAAGAAATGTAACTCACCCTCTCTAAAATGATCTCTTCATATTTGTACATCCCATCACTGCCATTTACCTGTCAAAATAAAAAAAAAAGCATAACGGTTAGTTACATCACTGAGCATGAATTACGTCATTTTCCAAAAATATAGCAAGAAAAAAAGGGAGACATGCACATGTTTGAGCTAAATCCTTCACCATATAATATAATACATCCACCAGATTGTTTTACTAACTGAAAATGTCACCACAAATTTCTAAATTGTGCCTTTCTTTCTTAAAAATGCATATTCACTGTGACACTAAACGTGCAACTGCAGAATGCACATTCACCACAAACAGGCAGGGTCAATAGGATAATGGATGTGGGTCCACATGGCAAACAGCATGTTGCTACTGGGAGGAGGCCTTTTCATCCACACACACACACACACACATGCGCTCATGCGCTGACACAGAGGGAGTGTGAATGAGAGAGATGTATACTGTACGGAGAGAGAGAACAGATACTTACATAAGGGCCTGCATCTAGTGAGTCTGCGTTGACGATGATGGGGGGAGGGTTGGCCTGCGAATATGAAGAGATACACATTATCTCGGTGTGTGAGGCTGGCAGCACACAGACTTGATGCGGTACACACACTATCACTTGGGAGCAAAGTGAACGGATGCCATGGGAACAGTCGGTGAATCTCCTTGGGGATGAGACTGTGTGTGTGTGTGTGTGTGTGTGTGTGTGTGTGTGTGTGTGGAAAGGTGTGAGGACTGAGAATGAGGACTGGGGTAGAGAGACCGCTGCTTATTAACCGCCACAGCCGGACGTCCTGCCGTCACCTCATAAAAGAAAACCGGCTTGTGGTTCCAGCCGTTGGGACAATCCGTTTTTCCCACACATCCTTTCCACTTCACACAGAAATAACACCATGTAGTATCACATACAAAATGCATGATTTCATGGCTGGGTAACCATTCAGCTAACATGACAGGCTACATGTAATACTGTAAGAATACCAGAGGGACGGAAGACATGTCTAAATTATTTTATTCTATAATTTAGGTCAGGTTTATTATATACTGTAAGTGTAATGCTGTAGACCTGCAACGATTAATCGATTAGTTGTCACGTATTAAATTAATCGCCAACTATTTTGATGAAAAAAAGAGTCTATATTCTCTGATTCCAGCTTCTTAAATGTGAATATTTTCTGGTTTCTTTACTCCTCTATGACAGTAAACTGAATATCTTTGAATGTTGGACAAAACATGACATTTGAGGACGTCGTCTTTGGCTTTGGGAAACACTGATCGATATTTTGTACCATTTCCTTACATTTTATAGACCAAACAAAATAAACGACCGATTAACCAACAATGAAAATAATTGTTAGTTGCAGCCCTATAGTGCTGAAATGATTAGTTGATTAATCAATTAGACAATTGCGAGATAATTATTAGCAAAATTTTGATAATCCATTAATTGTTTAAGCCATTTATCAAGCAAGAACACCAAACATTTACTAGTTCCTGCGTCTCAAATATAAGTATCTTCGCTGATTACTATAACTGTGAACTGAATACTGTTTCTGTTTATGACATTAGTCGCAGCCCTAGATATGTGTTAAATATCTGTTTGTGGAATTAATGTGTTACTCTGGCAAACTGTCATGGTCCTTGGGTTTTTGTTAGTTAGTTTCCTGTTTTAATTTGTAAGTCCTCTCCTCTTGTGTCTTGTCTTGTTTTACTTCCTGCTGCTCCCTGCACCATAACACAAATAAGGTTGAAACGATTAGCCAATTAATCGTTGAGTCAATCGACAGAAAATTCATTGTCAACAGTTTTGATAATTGATTTATCATTGAAGTAATTTCTCAATGAAAAGGACAAAAAATGGCGTTTTCGGCTTCTCAAAATGTGAGCATTTGCTGCTTTTCTTGGTTTTATATCCTTGTAAATAAAATATCTATGGATTTTGAACTGTTGGTCGGACAAAACATGACATCTGATGACATCATATGGATGTTCTTGACCCTAAATGCTATTTTTGATGCTTCCCTCTGTTTCATAAACACATTTTTTTATGGAAAACACAGATTGCTCTTCATGTTTTTCTTTGGGCACATGAAAAGGGTCAAATGTAAAATGACCTATTGATTATATTGGTGCATAGCAACAGTATCAGCCTTTAAAACAGAGTTGAACCCAACTACAAGTGCTACATATTAAGTTTCACAGTTCAATTAACTTTTCAGCTCAGCTCTATTGTGCCACCTGGTGTTTCTTTATCCATCTGAGGCCTGCAGAGCAACCCAAGCTGCCAGAATGGAAACAGAGGAGTGAAGGAGGAGACGCTGGCTGGTTTAGGAGCAGCTTGATGGCCATCTTCTAGTTCAGCACACTGGCTGTCTACTTTTTATTGATTTGATTGAGCTGTGTGGGTGAGGGGATGCTGACGGCGCTGCTCGGGGACCTTACACTTCCTGAGGTCCGACAAGGAGGAGAAAATCACTAGCTGCCTATCTTACCCCTCCCATCCCCCTCCTCACCCATCTCACCCTCTCAGCCCGGTCTGTCTATATGCAGATAGTTCCTGTGTCTAACCAGCTGACCGTGATCTCCCTCCTGATTCATTACATACAACTTATGAATACTTACTAACTGCGCACACATTTGCTTGTATATTGTGGAACTGCCTGCAGGGATGTCTATGAAAGATGACAGTCTGTAGCACTAATACAGTACACAGATGTAGCCGGACAAACATCTATATAATATTGTGATATAAGATTTAATATTATTTCAGATTTGGTTAAAGTAATATCTGCAGTAGGGCCGTCAATCGTGATTAATCGAAAATTAATCACACATTTTTAATCTGTTCAAAATGTACCTTAAGTGGGTTTGTCAAGTATTTAATACTCTTATCAACATGGGAGTGGATAAATATGCTGCTTTATGCAAATGTATGTATATATTTATTATTGGAAATCAATTAACAACACAAAGCAATAACTAATATTGTCCAGAAACCCTTCACAGGTACTGCATTTAGTATAAAAAAATAGGCTTAAATCATAACATGGCAAACTCAAGTCCACACTGTCAGTATGTCAGTGTGTTGACTTGACTATGACTTGCCCCAAACTGCATGTGATTATCATAAAGTGGGCATGTCTGTAAAGGGGAGACTTGTGGGTACCCATAGAACCCATTTTCATTCACATATCTTGAGGTCAGAGGTCAAGGGACCCCTTTGAAAATAGCCATGCCAGTTTTTCCTCTCAAAAATGTAGCGCAAATTTGGAGCGTTATTTAGCCTCTTTAACGACAAGCTAGTATGACATTTTATTTCCTTAAGTTTGACAACTCTTGTAATATCACATATCTCACATATCTTTTTTAAGGGCTTTAAGGCTGCTTTACGGTTTAGTTATTTAATTTTCTTGTGATTTAGCTTAATAAAAAGAAAAATGATTGTATTTAATACTTTCATTATATTAACACTACAAATTATTTTGAAAGTGTTTCAAAAGCTGCAGTAGTGAACCCCACAATATATTCTTATTTAATGATAATGGGGTATTTGTTTTAAAATATCACAACAGCTGAGTTTTTCAATATACCCCTGTGCCATTATAGATGTAAAACTCTCCACTGAATTTCCAGAAAATGTAGTACTATATATCATAATATACGTATATAACTAGATATACTGTACAATGAGCACTATAGACACAATCCTCTTTCATCGTGGAATTTATAATTTCACATTATGATACTGAAATATATTAAAAATCAACCCAGAAGGTGTTTTTTGGTTAAAATAAAAAGATTGGAACATCTGTCTTTGGCAAATTAAACACCTATAGTCAAACTATTTCATCACATTGATCATATAAAAATCCAAAATGTAGTCCTGCTTTCCCACAATGGTATAATAAATCCTGAGATATTAAAAGTATAGCTTCCATGGTATAAACAGTTGATAAATTTATATCAGCTCATGTATATCTCCATATGACCCAACCCTAACTATCACATTGCCAACCTCTAACCTTTAAACCTTTAAATGTGTCCACGATTAAAAACATCTCAGATTATACTACTTGAGCAATATCTAAAAGGCACTGAAGGGTTTTCAATCAAGTTGCTTGAGGCTGCAACACAAGACAGAGGCTTGAAACACGCTCCTAAATCTTAAAAAGATCTGATCCTCTGATCAAAAATCCTTCATCGCCTCACAAGCCGTGTGCAGGTGTCATTTCATTTCTCCAATTCTTCACACTTCTCATTGAGTGAGTTCCCCGGTAATGAAGGTTGCTCTCCAGATAAACAGGAGCTGTAGATTTGACCCGCTCCACTCGGCGGTGATGTGCTATGACTCTGGACAGCTGTGGCTGCAACTCTCCCTCCTCCTCCCTCCCTCCTTTCCTCCCTCCCTCCCTCCCAGTCAGCACAATCAGGCCTCCGTTGTAATCTGCATATGGACTAACAGATGCTCGCGTCTGTGCTTGTGTTTGCACATTTCTCATGAATGCTTTGCGCTTTTTCCCCCCTTCATCTTAGACTCCGACTCATAATGCATGCCCTAGATCCAGCGGAGGGTTTAATAGCAAAAAAACATCTGTATTATGGGTGCACAGTCCACAGCAGCCATGTTAGTGACAGTCTATTGTGAATGAAAGCGAAGCACACACAGCAAGGAGTGATGAAACACAGCCTGAGGGCAACACAGGGGAATACATTGGCTACTATTGTCCCTTGGTGACTGACGGACTGAATCCACTACTGAGGCCACATGTGACAACACACACCTGTTACCGTATAATGCCTGCAGTGCTCATCATGAGTATCATAGTGGACCCAATGGGATCACTGAACCTACAAGTCCGTCTGAAAGACAATAAACCCATCAGTCGTAGAAAACAGCCGTATTATCCTGGCCTGGGATTGCTGTGTAATCCCTCTGTCTGAATCTCACATAACAAGCAAACAAAAAGGAATAATGGAAGATAATCTCAACATGAGTAATCTCAACATGAGTTTGTTTAACATTTAGCAATTTACTCAGGTAACTCGGATTAGGCTGGATTACCCCTCCCTCCTGATTTTACCTCTTCGTAACCTGCTGCCCAGAGGAGGAAGACACAAAAGAAGGAAGACCACGAGACCACTGACATTTCTGACGTGTACTGGAGGCAGGGTCTGTCTCCACTATAACGGGCCCTCAGAAGACGGGCATGGGACAAAACACTAACTTTGGATTTTTGTGTTTTTGGTAGTTCGGTTGAAGATCACAGAGGTGAAGACAAAAGCAGCCTCTTACAGATTGATGTCAACCCGGGAGGGAATGGAAATGTCTGTCAGCGTGCTGCAGGTGAATGTGGGTCAGATAACTTGAAGAGATTCAATAGGTGAAGGCAGCAAACGATTGCAGATGTGGTACAGCGCCAGAGCTGTAGACTCGAGTCAGACTTAAGTTTCAAAAATGAGGACTTGAATTGGTAAAATCAAGAAACAACCAAAGATAAATAAAACAACGGCAGGCCGTACACAGTACATGGCCACATAGTGTGAAATTGTAATCATTCTGCCTCTGCATTGAAAGAACAAGGGCTCTGCTGAGTAATTACACCATTATCAGCTTTGTTAGGAAAGTGTTCAAACACCACAACGATCAGAAATCAGAGACCTTAAAGACTTGGTATTTCCCTATGAAGATGTGTCACTTGACTTGGACCAGCTAAAAAAAAGTATTTTTTAAGATGTTTTTGTAAACTACAGCTACAGCTTCCAACCATCACAAGCTAACGTTACCAAGCAACCATAGCAAGCTAACTGTCAGTAACTGATACGGAATGATATGGAATCTGTGTTATAGCTATTTTAAATTCTTCTCTTGGCGTAATAAAGTACAGAAGTTACATGACAAATAATTCAGCGTTGACTTCTGGTTTCACACGGGGTACGACCACCGGCCTCCTGGGTGAAAGTCTGGTGTTTTGTGACCCACCCGTCCACTCTTTATACTTCCTGGTTCACAATTACGTGGACTACATATAAATTGATTTTGTGGGATATATACAAATTACAGTGCATTACTTTTCGTAGATGTAGCTACGAACGGTGTATGAGAACAGCCCGCTGGTGGACGCACCAGGTCAAAGAAAGCAATGCCACAGACGGGCGTTTAAATTTTTGAAAAGGACAACGTGCTTGCTGTTGCTAATACTTGTAGCTTTTACCAGGTGTGCCTAAAGCAGAACGAGGAGGAGTAAGGTGACTTTTCAACTTACTGGTGGGTTTTTATTTTAATAATGTGGTCATGATGTACGGATGGTATTTCCACCTGGCTGAGATCTGATCCCACAATGCGTTCTGCAAGCATTTACATCTTGCTTTAACAAGTGTTTGTCCTTATCCAGATTCAGATTGCATGTGTAAATGGGGTCGTCTTGAGAGTTGCCCCAAAATATTTAAAAGCAGCTTTGTTGTGTGGGACTGGCAGATATGGTAATATTCAAATCTGGGTATGATTACCATAAAATGTCCATATTTCCTTTAAAATTCAATCATTAAAGGCTGCTTTCACAGACAGCTGTTGTTCTTTACTTCTGCCCACCTGCAATGCAGCGTTCAGGGTTACAGTAGCTTTGGCACTATGTGGACACCCGTACACGTAGGCTGAGACATGGAAGCAAGTGAGCATACTGGACACAAAGACCTCATGAACACACAATGACAATGAGTCCAGACTGCTTCCACAGCGTGAGATCATTACATCGAGTCCCGACTGACCACCAGGAGTGAAGAAAATTCACTCGCCGTAAAGTGCTTTCTTTCTTTCTTCCTTCCTCTCACTCCTTTGTCTCATCCACCCATCTGTTCATAATAGCTCCTTATTCATCAATCTATCATCTTGCTCTTCTGTCAGTTGAGACTGTGCGTGTCTGTCTCTTGTCTCTCAGCATCACGGTGGATGTGTATCATGTCCCGGTGGCACTGCACCACACAACACTCAGTTGGCTGCAGACCCTTCGGGACAGTAAAGCCACAGAGACTCCCACTGAACCTTGGCAAGTATAGGGCACAGGCTTCGTCCAAATTGTTAAATAATCAATGTGTTCCCATGGTAACCAGTGCTTGCACGGTATTGGCCGGCAAGCCCGCTTAGCCGCCTCCCCCCCTTGCTTCACCTCTCAGGGCTCTCACTGCAGTTTATGCGGCTCTGTGCTCACACATGCCTGGCCATGGGCTGGATGTGCCTGACTGCCTTCAGTACACACACACACACACACACACACACACACACATTCCCACACACACACAGGCTGCAGCTTAAATCCATACGTCATGAGTTCAAAAATGACGTTATGGCTGAAATGGAGTCAGGAGGAGAGATTTGAATGAATATCAAACATCTCTATTATGTATTTGACAAGCGAATGCATCAGCACAGTTGTTTCCTTCTGACCATACTGTATTTAATAGCTCATGGTTTGTCATGCAGATATACCGTGCATCATCTAGGTTAAAGGAAAAGCTTCAACATTTCGGGAAATCCACTTATTTGCTTTCTTGCTGAGAGTTAGATGATAAGATTAATATCGCTTTCAAGTCTGTACGGTAAATATAAAGCTACCAGGAGGCTTACTTAGCTTAGCATAGTAACTGGAAACCGGGGGTAAATAGCTAGCGTGGCTCTGTCTAGACATCCACCTACCAATAACGGTAACTTCATCATGTGAGTGTTATCAATGATCTCCTCTAAAGCTCAGCAAGAAGGAGAATAAGAATAATAATGACTCCCACAATGCACATATACTTATGTCTAAATATGGTTGCACATGGCCTGTCTTTAATGTATGTTTACCAGTGATGTAATGCAGTAAACAAATAAAACAAAATGTGCAGCAGTTACAGCACAAAACCAAATAAATGCTGACCTGAAGAACACATCATAATTTAAATTTAAATTTTAAGTGCATGGTGTGTACACACGCTGCTTAGTATACTTTCTTTTAAACCTTTCCCTTCATTGCAGGTAGAACGGAGGGGAAGAACGAGAGGGTTCAGCATGCTGACAGGGCAATAACCCCTTCTTCCTTAGCAAACACATCCACATCAGTTCCTCTCTGGCCAGGCACACCGACATGGCAGCTCAGTCTCCGGCGGTGACATCGCAGTGAAATATGACAGTCAGCCCCGCTCAGATGATGCAGCCAGTCAGTCAAATGATACAGCCGATGCTGAAGGAAGCTCTTCCAGTCAGAGCTAATAGCAGAGATACACGTAAGGGAACAAGGCGTGCTTATGTTATCTAAAAAAATTTAATGTTCTTTGGTTTTCTGATGCCTCTAGTGGTACTGCGTTTATGTTTTCCTGCAGAATATGGGATGAGAGACGCAGTCAGTGGTGCTGCTCTGATCCCCCCGGCTCTCATTGGCCTCTCGTAGGCCACGCTGCAGTCCAATCAATACCGACTCAATTACCATGCACCCAACATCTCATTCACGCTGTGGCCCCCGTGCCGGAGGGAAGAGGGAAGGAGAGAGGCAAGGTGAGAGGAGAAGTGACAGATGGATGGAGCTGAGGAGGATGAACACATGAGGGCGAGAGATGTCTTACTCGCGGACGCCGTCGAAACCGCATTCTATGTCGGGGGACAAAAGGCGGAATAACGAGATGTAATAAAGAAAATCCCACAGCGGTAAAGGTCAGCCGCTCCTTCTCTCCTGCTACGATGCCAGCAAAAAATTCAGGCATTCATTTCAATAAGGCAGCCACAAGGAAATTAATTAGTTCACCCATAAAATGGCCCCATTAAAACTCAAAGTTTTCTGATTTGATGGCTATGATTGAGCATTGTGACTGTGTTGCCCCCTCTCTCCCGAACCCTCCCAACGCACGCCGCAGACGCACATTCATGAAACCATAATTAATAGCCCGTCACACAGCTGTCAGCAGCAGCGCTCCCTCCTCATCTTTATGTAATATTACAAAAGCATGCTCTGGCTTACCTCTCTGTCATGCTGAGCAGCTCCAAATGAGAGCTGGCTAGTTTGACCTTCACAAGTGCAGCCACAGAGGGAAAAGTACTTAGTGTAATGAATATTCATAACAGTGTTGCTGGAGAAGGTCTTCTACAAGTCTGCTGACAATTGATCAGGTTTAAACATGGCAGTGACTCTCTCTGTGTGTGTGTGTGTGTGTGTGTGTGTGTGTGTGTGTGTGCTTTAACTTTGATATACATCATAGACTGTACATAAGAAGTGGAAGTAGTCACCGTGACGTCACCCATTGGTTTGCGGACTGCCGTTTGGAAGTATCTAGTTCTGCATTTTGGCTGTCGCCATGTTGGTTTTTTTTGCAACCAGAAGTGTCACAAGAGGATGGAGCTAAGTACAACTGAACTCTGAAAAATAAATTTTTCTAAGACGAAAACAGAGACACCTCGCAGACCGGACAACGTTGTGGTAGCGACCTGTCAATCACAAGGTAGCCACGCCCTAAAGCATACCCCGCTTTATGGTCTATTTGACTCTAAATGGGACCACAATTTACTAAATAAACATCATGCTGTATTGAAGAAGACTTGAAACCAGCGATTGAGAACCATAAACTCATGTTTACAATGATTACTGAGGTAATAAATCAAGTGAGAAGTAAGCTCATTTTTCGTAGACTTCTATACAATCAGACTTCTTTTGGCAACCAGAGGAGTCGCCCCCTGCTGGCTGTTAGAAAGAATGCAGGCACTTCCACATTGGCTTCACTTTTCAGACGCAGAGGTAGCCCACTGATGTACATACAGTGTGTGGTCAAGTATATTAGTGACTCAATCAAGACTCAATTAAAATTGTTGCAGATTAATCGATTAATTGATTTCTTCTACCCATTTTTTTTATGAAGTACTGCACATGTATGTAAAGCATTGTAAGTGATGTCTCAGTGTCTCTGATTGAGTCATCCCTGCCTTTCAAATGCTGCTGCTAATGAGTGGGCGACAGACAATGATTCCCTTAGCATCAATCATTATTGTTTTTTATCCAGATACATTGTAATGTCAATTGCTTTACTCCTAATTTAAATCAGCGGCTGGTCTCAAATCACCCAGCCGACACCAGGAGGCTCAATCACAGAGTAGCAGCCAGTTACCAATTGTGGTGTGTGGCAAGGCCCTGTAATGAAGGGAGCCTGTCATGTGTGAGTGTCATCAGTATGCCTCACATAATCCCGCCCCCACTGCTTCCTCTACATCAGAGGTCACTGCAGCATGTTACCTCACAGCTCTTGACTAGTTGCTACCCCTTGTTGCTAAGCTGAGAGAGCTGCTAAGCTCGTTCCTCTCTGGTGTTTTTTGGATCCTGCGCTGAGTACCGGTGACAGAGCACAACCACACTACAACTGTGAGTGCTGCCATTTTGAAGCTTTCACCACCGTCACGTTGCCTCCTCAGTCAACAAGGGTGTATTATTCAGCTGCTGTGGCGTCATTATGGAGAAAGTGGATTCTTTAGATTGATTTATTTGAATTAATCTTCATTTTTTTACTGGTTTTGTTTGTGTTTGAGTGTGTCTGCTGTGTGGTCTGTGTGATGCTGTGAAGATGCTGATGGTGGTTCTGAGGTGACAGTCTTGATTTGACATGAGCAGGTAAGACATATGTACAAACAGGTTAGAAATGCATGCAGCAATGTATCTACCTACACATTGCACTACGGCTATTGAATTTGACAGGGAATTATTCTCCTATGCTGGTTTTCTCTTTGTGTAATCACAAACCTTAATGTATTGAAGCAATACTTTGACATTATGGTAAATCAGCTCATTGGCTTCAGAGAGTTAGTGAGAGGAATGATACCACAGCCAGCAGACATTTAGCTTAGCTTAGCATAAAGACTGAAACAAGAGGAAACAGCTAGCCTGGCTTTGTCTAAAGGTAACAGAACATTTGCCTACCAGCATCTCTAAAGCTCACTAATTAAAATATTATATTTTGCTTGTTTAGTTTGTACAAAAACAAAAGTTTAAAAATGACAAATTTGCAATTTTATGAGGGTTTATGTCAGGGTTCTTTCTTATCTTAGAAATACAGGAACATAACTCCTTGTAACCCCTAATTGTAATTTTTTACACATTTTTGGTCAGAATTAAACAAACAAGATATAATAAATGAGCTTTAGAGATAATGGTATAGGCGGATTTTGTTACGCCAGGGCCACACTGGATGCATGAGCAGCGCATGGCGGCTACCTCACTGAATGTGGTCAAACGCTGCCAGTGTGGAAGCCACATGCGCGAGATATTCAGCCATTTCTTTCTACATAGAGTTTACCTTTCATAACGGCCATTTAATTTTATTATAAATGTCATTTACATTTGTGTTGGACAGAAAAGAGTTAAGAAGCTTGTGCACATAATCCACAATTAAAAGCGAGTATTTATGGAGCCGTGCAAGTCACTGCATTTTCTACAACACTGTCTTGTAATTTTTTCAGAATAAATTCCTTGTTTTAACAAATGAAGGAATTCTGTCCACAAAAACAAACAAACGCTAAAGGGCTTTTATTAGAAACGGAAACAGAAAGTGTTAAGTTAAAAATAAAACTCTGCTTTTTTTCATGTCTTGACGTATTCCATAAATAAAGACATTGGAACTGTAGTGATGTTGTTGGTATGATGTAAATATACGGACAAAAGATAATTTTCACCATCTATCTTTGCTATGAACTGCGCATCATGCAGAAAAAATAGGAGAGACCTTGAATCTCTAGAAGAAACGCAGCTGACACAGAGCCGAGACGCGCCTGAGCTGCACTGCTCACACGGGCTGTGTGGCTGCTGTTAACATGGACACCGAAATAAAAAGCAAGAGGTTCCGCGATGCACAAACGCTGCTTATGCATCCATTGTGGCCCAGATGTTAGTGGACTAAGGCTAGCTGTTTCCCACTATTTCCAGTCTTTGTGCTAAGCTAAGCTAACACACTGCTGGCTGTAGCTTCATATTTACCAGACAGACATGAGAGTGGTATCAATCTGCTCATCTAACGCTCTGCCAGAAAGCGAATTTCCCAAAATGTCGAGCTATACCTTTAAAAAGGTGTTAAGCTGGCTCCATCGGTCTTAACTCTCTCCTTGCAGCTCAAACTTATTGACTACAGGAGCTCTCAGAAAATAATCTCACTGCAGCTAAAATGGATCCACATAAAATTAACAATCTGAAACAATTTACTACCAGAAAACCCACCTGATGGTCGACGATGCTCCGTGCTTTTACAACGAGAGCTCTCTGCTCTGTTTCACTCTGCTCTGATTCACTTTTGTCACCTTCATTTCTCTCATTCCATTCCTGAGCACCCCAGAACACAATCTTCTGAGCTGCAATTAGTCCCTTCCAATTTTAGCCTTTTTTTTCGTTTCTTTTAATTGAGAACATTGGACTGCGATTCTGCTTCATGAACCCAACGATGTAACAAACACTCTCCCCTCAGGCCACGACGGTCCTTAAACCCATCTGATGCAAAAGCATGAGAGGAGATATTTCTCTCATTTCCTTTTATGGCCTTTTACAGCCCAATTCTTCACTCACTCCTTCATAGTTTTTCTTTAAACGTGACTAATATTTTGGACTGGAATAAAAGCTACGTCTCCTCAGCTGATACAGGTTCACAAATCAAAATCATGAGACAGCGATAAAAGTACTGACGGCAAATTCAGAGCACTCGGAGCTCTGCTGTAAAAATACTGGAGTGAAACAAACAAGGCTAACTTTGACCCAAAGCCCAATTAAAACCATTCGTCCACACCTCCCAGGGGGCTCCAAAGTCACAGCCTGTCTCTACATACAGAGATCCTCCTGTCATGGTTGAGTTTTCACGCTGTTCTATAAGCTCCACTCGGGAACGCCCACACATTCACATATCTCCATTCACTACCCTAGCCTGAGTTTTGGCTCACAATAAGTGTAGGTGTTGAAAGTGATGAAGAATTACAGTAAGTAGGACAACGGGCGAGGCAACAGAAACAAGAGCCGTGCCTCTAGTTTCCCTGTGATAGTTATGAATACATGAGCACATTTATCCATATGCTGATGTATTTAGCGCCAAACAGCAGAGGGAAAAAAAAAACAGGGCATTGTTTTTAACGTTTGTAGCACTTTGGCGATTGCCAAATCAATCTGCCTCCTGTCGAGGGTCCAGATTTACCCTTCTTCTCTGCCCACCTCGGGTTGTGTTCAGGCACAGCGTCCCCTAAAGAATGTGTGATTAGAGCAGCCGCCTTATTGCACTGGAGAGATGACACACTGATCTGAAAACACTTGAACCATTAAGGCTTTCAACAGAGGTTCATGTGATGAGACAGCTGGCTGTCAAAACACAACAAACCTGCTCTGTTGGACAGAATATATGAAATACAAAATATATGGACTCTGGCCATAAAAATACAATATGAATGCAGTAAGATAAACAGTAGTTGACAGTTTCAGAATGTATAAATATAAAATGCACAAGTAGTTAAACTGAAAATCCTCCCAGAAACTGAAACATTAATGATGGTCCTGATAGAGTTGTAGCGTTGAAACAATTAGTTCATTAAAACCCCTTTCCTACCAAAATGAGTGCGTATCTGCAAAACCTGCTTAAACTAGGTGATAGACTTCTTCCCCATTGCGGTGGTGGTTACTTCTTTTTTTATATCTGTTACTCTTTCAAACTGTCCAACCAGAGTTGGTGATTGTTGGAACATTGGAAAGACTAACAAAGACGGTTTTGATGAGTTTTATTTTGTTTCTGTCGAATCTGAATGAAGTGAGTTTTATGACAATCAGCGAGGTAAAATTACTGTTTCTGTCCATGATGTCTGGTAGTTTTGAGGAGCGCATGTAACAGCTGTATCTTTTCACATCTAGCTCTGTGAATTAAGGGTTCATTTTGATCAAACCAGAGTTGGTGATTGATGGAACAAAGGAAAGACTAACAAAGATGGTTTTGATGAGTTTTATTTTGTTTCTGTCGAGTCTGAATGAAGTGAATTTTACAAAAATCAGCATAAAATTACCGTTGTCTGGTGGCTTTCAGACGAGCATATTAATTGTATGTTTTGTATGTTAATAAATTATAATAATTGTCCAAATCCCTGTTGATTTTATTTATTATATATTCACATGTCACATAGCATCACGTCGGAAAAGGGGCAAGAATTTGTCCAGGGAATGAACGCTGACTATAACCTTTCCCACTGAAGACAAAGGCCAGAGGTTAGTGTAGGTGGGTTTTTTGTCCAGTGGAAAAGGAGCTTAATAGATTAGTCGTTTGACTGGAAAACAATTGGCAACAATTTTGATAATCGCATGACCGGTTAAAGTCATTTGTGAAGCATTAAGTTGTTGGTTCCAACTTCTCAAATGTGAGGATTTGCTGCTTGTTTCTGTTTTATCATAGTCAACTTAACAGCTTTCAGTATCTTTATGGATTAATCATAAAAATAATCAACATGTTAATCCATAAAGGCAATAATAATTAGGGATGCAACCAACAGTTATGTTCATTATGGGATAATCTGATGGATATTTCAATGATTAATAGATTAATTGTTTGTCTGGTCAAAAATGTAAGTAAACACAAACATATTCTGTTGACTATCATGGAAAACTAAGAAAACCAGCAAGTATTCACATACGAGCAGTTGGAACCAGTGAATATTGAGCATTTTGGCTTAAGACAAGACTCAAACAACTAATCCATGATGAAAATTGTTGAGGATTAGTTCTCTGTCGATCAATTTATCGATAAATTTCAGCTCTAAATAAATCATTAGTTACAGCATTTATTCTGCATTTATGAGTGTGAGCAGTTCTATAGCAAAACAGAAACTACAAAATCATTATTATTCATTTATAATGTAATATGTCGAACCGTCCTTCACTCTCAATGCATCCTTAAATTAATTAGAATTTTATAAATAAAACCTGATTTATTTGACAAATCAACAAGCGTATAAGTATTGTGTTGAGATTAGTTTTAACAAACAACATCATGAGATTAAAATAGGATTTAAGTTTCAAGGAGGATTTGTCTGCACTGTTAACACTCAAAATTGCTTATCACTTAGTAAAATTGTTCCACAGGATCAAAAAGAGAAGATGAACATGTACTGACTTAATATTCTAACACATAATCAAACACAATGGATGCTTTGACAAGGCGTATACATCAGTGTTTGTAGAAAGAAATACTGCAATATGTTCTCTGCATCTACTGAAAGACACACCTTAACTCTGAATTTTAGAAGATTTTCATTAGAACCTGGTTACATTAAACATTATTTTAGTAAAAAGTAGTTTCTTTAACCCTCTAAGATCGTTGTTAAAACAAATGATTCTTGATTTCTGGGTGCATGGACTGATGTTGCATCATTCCTCCCTCCCCTCCATCATTCCTGCCTGCTGAGATATTCTAGCGAGCATATGCAGGGCTTGGATTTGGCTGATTACATAATTGGAAATTTTAATGGTGAATATTAATCCACAATGGCCCATATTGGGTTTTATAAGCAGGCTGATCAGGATCTGCAGGCTCTCAGTAAGCAGCGGCGGTCTACGGACAATGAAGCTCTGGGCTGGAAGAGCTCTTTATATTACACAAGTGGCACGGCTGACACAGCAGAGAGCATCACTACGACGTTCGATAACGCTGCTCACCACGTACCTACTGCACACTATTAGAATGCATATTTAGTTCATCTTACATTTGTTTTCCTACATATAAATAGGTTGTTCCTTTACTTGTACTCGTGTGTCAGTGCGGCAATCGCAAAAAAGCCCCAGAAGGCTTCGGCCGCCTGCGTATCAACATTGCAGTCTGTGGGTAATTAGCTA
Organism: Sebastiscus tertius; assembly: GCA_916701665.1. NCBI lineage: Eukaryota > Metazoa > Chordata > Actinopteri > Perciformes > Sebastidae > Sebastiscus > Sebastiscus tertius. Next base: position 90,074 of record CAKAOH010040866.1, on the reverse strand, counting down.
GCTGAGCAGCAAAGCTACTGTGCAGCTCTGACTGAGCCTGCACCATGGCAACACACGGGACTGTGTCTGAGCACATGCTCACATCCCATATCCCCCCTCCTCCTCCTCCTTCCTCTTCCTTACTGGCTTCTACCCCTTCTCATCCCTTTCTTCACGCCACACCTCTCATTTCTTCACCTCCTTCTCCACCTTCCCATCCCTCCCCCGCTCCCCTGCATCCCCTCCTCCTCTTGCATCATCACAGCCCAAACTGACAACTGAAAAGACACTCGCTGGTTCACATTCAGGAGGGCTCGGCATTGCCGCTTTCCTCGACATTGTGAACACGGGACTGAGCGTTTTTTAATGACATATAGGAAAATCGATATCTATCTATATTTAGGAAACATAGCTGGATTACATATACACAAAACGTGTGTATTCAATGTATCTGCAAGCTCTTCACTGCTGATGCAAAATGTCCAGAATGAACAATCTGCAAAATGTTCACCGTCAACACAACCGTATTCCTCATTTTTTCCCCGACAATAGACACTCCTGGCATCTAAAGTATGATTAAAGAAAGTGTGTTGACATTTTAGGAAACGTTTACTTGCTTTCTTACCAAGAGTTAGATGAGAAGATTGACACCACTCTCATGTTTGTACGCTAAATATGAAGCTAGATGCAAGAGATTTACTTAGCTTACAGACTGGAAACAGCTAGTCTAGCTCTGTCCAAACGTTAACAAATAAAACAACAAGCTTCATATATACGAGTGTTAATTAGTCAGCTTTAGAGGTACTGGTAGGCGGATGTATTTTTAACCTCTGGACAGAGTCAGGCTCGCTGTTTCCTGCTGCTTCCAATCTTTATGCTAAGCCAAACTAACTCATATTTAACATACAGATATGAGTGTGGTATCAAACCTCTCATCAACTCTTTGTCAAGAAAGAAAATATATATATATATATATATATATTTATTTCCCAAAATGTCAAACTACTCCTTTAACATTTCAAGTAAGGTTAGGAAAAGATATTTAACCAAAATGACAATGTTTTTGGGATACAGGATGCAAATTTCTGGGCAAAGTCATGTGCTTTGTACTCTCAACGTTCATCCGACACCCTATATGACCTTTGTGCAATATAGGAAGATTATATTTCCTGGATTGGAAATAATACTGCCACTGAAAATAAAACAAAAAGGAAATGTTTCGGTAAGGTTTTTGCAATTTGTAAATAATTAGTACATTAACATGTATTTGAAAAGTTGCTGTATCAACCAATCAATGACTCATCCTTGGTATCGCATTGTAAAGTTCTCCTTGTGAAACTGTACAATACAATAAACTTGTATTTTCTGTCTTCAAAATATCAATACATGTTTGTCATATGGATGGTCAGGTCACTCAACAGTTGACATTTATTTATGAGGTCATAAAGAAGAAACATAATGTACACCTGGAGGAGCACAGTGTGGGCATCTTGCAGCTTTAAAAGTATTTACAAGAGAGCAAGTCCTCCCCCTATATGCTGAGGCAGACATGACACTGGCGTTTCACAATCATGTGTACTGGTTTATTTTCCAGCTGCTATGTAGAGCACATCAAAACACAAATGTCTGCTTTGTTCTTCCCTCACATGTCTCAGCTTGAGTGACTTCTTCAGCTTAGAGGTAACTCTATCTGTCATTGTTGGATGGCAGCAGTTGGCCTTTAATTTCACTGTTTATGATGACAGAATATTATGTCTAAAAAAAGTAGTGATCTGTAGAATCAGCTATTGAGAATAGAAAAGGACCCAAATGCAAACTTCCTATTTTAAAGTATATCAATATCAAATATTGTCAAATGAATCATGAGCATTGACAGACACCACAATCTCCACTTAAAGCTGCAGTAGGCAACATTTTTTTGGCATCATTGGGCAAAAATTCCATAAAAACCTTTCAGTATATTGTAATTCAAGAGTTATGAGAGAAAACTAGACTTCTTTCTGTCTTCTAGCCTGTGACGGGAGACTTTGCCCAATCACAGGTCATTTCAGAGAGAGCGTTCCTATTGGCTGTGCTCTGGCTAGTGGGCGGTGCTTGGTATTTCCTCAACTTGATCTCAACATGGCTGCCGGGTCACAAACTTTCTCATTTTACAGCTAAATAGTACACTACAAGATGTTTCTGAAAACATTTGAGGTGAGAAATAGGCATTACAGTAACAGAATATTGATTAATATTTGATCAGCGCTGCCTAGTTTGACTGTTAGGTCAGAGTTCACGAGTGATTGACTCGTGGCTCTCATAGACGGAAGCTGGATGACAGACTCCAGATCAGCTCTGACTGGTTGTTTTCCTCTGGTCTGTGAAATCTTGCAGATGCCATTAGGAGCACCGGAGGACACAAAGGCACATGATTTTTTTTTCATATCACCCGTTTCATGCACTACTGTCAGGATATAGTGATCGTTTTATAAAAATAACTTCTTTTAAAATCATATTTGCTCCATTTCTACCCACTGCAGCTTTAATGTATTAGGGCGACTCCTGAGTTGACAATAAAACAAAAACAAGTTTAAATTTATAAAAGAATGCAATATAGACATCGCTTTAGCTGCAAATAATTCTTATCAGTGCAAAGAAGGACAGTCGAACAGATTTGCAAATGACATAATATTGTATTGTTATGAAAGACTGATATGAAAGCTTGTGTCGTACTGTACTTTATGGGTGTGATCTGTGATGAAGTGTGAATTTCGCTGAAACTTTTTCTATAAAATCCATCTGGCCTTGCTTTGACATCTGCCCATTGGCTGAGTACCTAACACGTGCTATAAGGCTGGTTCAGGAGATTTTATGTTTCCCTCAGAACTGTGATATAATATTTATCTATACGTATTTAATATCACTTCATGCACAGATTCTCAGAATAGACATTTGCTATTTCAAATCTTACATCTAATTATACATCAAAAACATCCCCCATGAACATACACGTGATGTGAATGATGGGCTGAGGATTACTTTATAGTATCAGCCTTCATTTAGTGATAAAACAAACTCAATTATGCAGAACGTCTGTGACTGCAAGCCTAGACAATCACAAAAGCCAACACATAAAGCTGATACATTAAAACATAAAGATAATCAGCCATGAATGAAGTTATTATTACGGCACAGAAGTAAGGACGTGGCTGCCAACGGGGAGGTTGGACCACTGCCTGATAACCACGTGCTAAACGCTGAAACATAACATGGTAATCTAACAAAATACATTTACTTTGACCCTGCAAACATGGGCATTTACTGTTTACATTATTGTAAGTAAGAATCAGGTTTGATCACCACCTGCTTGGTCAGATAAAAGTTGACCAACATGGAAATGATCTGTTTTTGAGATTTGCACCCGACACAGGACATGGAGTTATCTGTTAAACCTGTCCAGTCTGTGCTGAACATATACAGGTGAGCAGGGAGGGCTCCGCTGCAGACTGAATGAGCAAACAGAAATATACTTTACATACATTTAAACCAGTAAAGCCAGTATAAAGGTTCCTCTAATGGTTGATCTAAAAAAAACAGAAAACTCAACTTGTATTGAACTGATGAAAATTTTATAGTCAATATTTTTTCCGACAAGAAATTAGAGGCTAAAAAGCTAATAGTATATCACCGCCGTTAGCATATGTGTCCTTCTGGTGATTTTGAGAATTACTATTTCATTAAAGGAACAGTATGTAACATTTCAGGGGATCTATTAGGAGAAATGAAATATAATATTCATAACTACAGTATGTTTGCATTAGTTTATAATCACCTGAATTAGCTGTTTATATCTACATAGGGAGCGGGTCCTCTTCACGGAGTCCGCCATGTTTCTCTGCCATGTTTCTATAGTAGCAGAAAGGACAAACCAAACACTGGCTCTACAGAGAGACTCTCGTGTTTTTACGTTACCGCAGTTTTGCACTCGGCGGCTCACGTTACCGCAGTCTTGGAAAGGGAGGAGTAAACAGAGGGGGACTCAGCTGGTTGCAATCTGCAACCACACCACTAGATGCCACCAAATCCTACAAACTGCACCTTTAAGAGGCTGCGTGTTTACTTGATTGTCAGGTGGCTCAGCCTATCACACTCACAAGCCGTGGTGGTCGCTGCTTTCCAAACCACTGGCAAGATGGCAGCAAAACAAAAGCCCAAATTCCAGCCATAAAAACATCCATTCAGAAAGCTATGAGGTGACATCATGCACACATCATGCCCATATTGCTCTACAGTTTATGCTACGTAAGACCATTTAAATTGTTATGTACACAAGTGAAGGTGATATGTAGATTTGGATTGGGCTGAAAGGTTGTGTTACATGTGTGAAGAAATATTAACAAAAATGCACAGACACACAGAGGGAAACAAAAAGTAATAAATCCATAAAAGCAATTTCAAGGCAGAGATGTACTATCAACAGTGTAATAAGATGTATGATATTAAGCTGGGATTGCTTGTATTGTTTATATCCGTGACAGGGTGAGGGCATGCTCTCTCTTTATCTCTCTCTCGCTCTGTGATTGAGACGTGTGGCTCTGTTCTTCCAAACTCAGCGGGTAGATGGAGTCGATTCTCACTAATAGAAAATAATGACTGATAATAAACAGAGGGGACATGTTAAGGGATCATCTGTGGTTCTGTGCACATATATACAACAGACATATGTCTGGAAAATGTTTGCTGTCAGCTCAGTGGGGGGAAGACAGGAAGTCCATGTGAGCCAAACATATGCTGTCACAATATACTGTATATCTATACTGTTCACATACAGTAACGACAAGCTGCAAGTATAAAACGACACTTATATACCAGTGGAAGAAGAAAAACATTTTTTTTAACATAAAAGAAAACAATGCAATTTTTAAAAAATTGTAGAAACGGATATCAGCTCAAAATAGCTGATTGCTTCTTCAAAATGTATTATTATACTATAACTGTTTGTGCTAATCCAGGACTGTTACCATAGCGCAAAGAGGTAAGAAACACAGTCTGAATTTTTTACCCAAATTTTAACTATAACAAAGAGAGGTTTAATATAATTACATCAAGCTAATCTTCAGCTAAATTATTTTTTTTCTTGAGTATATCTTAAAATAAAAGTCACCATGAATGCCATCAAACGCACAGATTAATCCAGATTTGACCATTCATCAGTATTATCAAAAATGATTTATGCTGACCAATATGGATTATCAATCAAAACAAGAATCTGGTGTTGGGCCACCTGAAGCTGCCTTCAAATGATAAGAAATTTGCTCTTTGTTCAACGCAAGGAAGCTATTCACTGTTTCTAGGCAACAGCAACAGTTGCAGCCGTTATCTCATTGGTTGCACTTTGAAAGGTCAGCGGCAACCGAGGTCAAAGTTGAAAGAAATTGAACTTTGAGTGCAGCGCTCGGTGGCAATTTTTGAGCGGTGCGCCACGCCAAGGGTATCGCCTCCGCCTAGTCGGGCAACGCCGCTCTCCCCATAGGAGAACAATGGCACAGCCAGCGTAGAGCGATTTTACTGGTGATCATGTGTGGGCGGATTTAGTGTGAAACCAGACCTACATTAAAAAGAATAAAAGTATGTTATTTTTGGCCATCATTCCATATGAAGGTTAAGATAACATAATATTACTTACACACATTGTTGCTGAGATATGGGCCAAGATGTAAGAGGGTAAAAGAGATTTTAAAAAACTGTGGCATTGCTCGTGTTCGTTTTTACACCGCAAACTCCACTGTAAAAGGTTCTGTATGTCAAATCCCACAAACCTATAGCATATCTGAGCCAGTAAATAAAATATCATCGTATCCAGATGATGGTCAAAACTAGATCTAGATTGTAAAAACAAGTTGGGTTAGAAGAGAAGCTTGATATATATTAAAAATGTCATATGAGCTGTTAAAGGTTGCTGGGTTAAGAACCAGATTTTTGCATGTGTTCAAGATCTCCATCATATATAAATTGAACTTGTGTTTAACTCAAATCGTCGCACAATTCTTCCCAAGCTCAGTCAGCTTTAAACAACGACTGAAAAGGCGTAAGGTGTGGTGTCCCTGTACGTATTAAACTGCACTAATCATATTTTGATAGCACGGGTAGTCGTTTTGCTGCTGCAGCGTCCTCTCTGAACACTGCTCTACACCCGAAAATGAAGGCTTTGATTCGTACTATGTATGAAAAAAGAAAGAGCGGAGGAGGAGAAGGGCAGTGGAAGACAGGAGGGGGATGATAGAAATGAAGAACACTGAAAAAAACAACACACACACAGAAAAATGAGAGGCCAGACCAAATGGCTGAAGGGCTGCTTGGATAATGCATTAGACAGAGATGGCACTCAGAGCCGCTACACATGGTAAGAAATGCACTGCTTCGCCAAATGTCCTTCACACACACACACGCACACACACACACATTAACACACATACACACATGTTCCCAGAAAATGGAAGAAAGAACAACCATTCAGTTTTCTGTGTAGTGATTTAAAAATATGAACTTTGGTTCACTAATTGGAGCTCAAACTAATTTCCCGTACATCTTGTATGGAGCAGCATTACTATTCTACCTGCGTTGTTACTGTCAGTGTGCTGTGATGAATGAAAAATGAGACTGTTTACTGTGAACACTGAAAATCTGTAGGGCATTTCATTTATGTCACGTGTCAACCCTGTTCCCAAACAACTACACTGCATTCTCAATTACGTATCGAGGGAAACATTTTCTCCTGGATTACGGACGCAGTTTTAAACACGTGGTTAACATTTTAAATTGAAACAAAACAAAACAAAAAAATCCAACAATGCTCCTCGGTTAGGTTTAGTAAAAAAACATCACGGTTTGGTTTAAAATGACTACGTTTGTTATGTTATTTAAGCTACGGACGTAAATTCAAATACGTTGACTTTCTCTGTGTTTGACCCGCCCATCACCCCGACCTCCTCCCAATGCAGACTTCCGTGGACTATCACCACAAACGTATTTGTAATACGTCAAAAACAAAGGTAATCCACGACAAGATATGTTTCCCTCGAAATGTAATTCATGATGCAGTTTCGTTGTGTGAGAACGTAATATTTAGGAGACAGGGCTGGGCTAAGAGAACACAGCGCAAAATAAGGTGAAAGAATTCCTGAGTAGTTACCAATGAATGAGTGAGGAACAAGCACTAGCGAACAAGTAGCTCCTGATAATACGATGGCTGCGTCTGAAATGACATACTATGCTCTACATACTCATAAATGTACTATCGTTCATAATACTTTTGTGTGAATAAACAGTAGTATGTATCTTTTCAGACGCACTGAGCTGTAATTTATGTTGTCACTTCCTGAGAGCCTCCTTGCCTGCTGGAGACGTGTAACCATGGTAACCAGTACCAACCTCATGTGACCCAAAACGTCAGTTTGTGAGAATCAAAATGTGAATTAATTTTAAATATATATTATGTCTAGCAAAGTGAGATCTTATACTAACAGTTGAGCATTATTGATGTTGCAGAGCTGTCCGTCAACGTCTGTTATGAACGTTGTTGTTACTACCGCAATGCATTGTGGGATATACAGTATATGGCGCTGTAGTGTCCAGTGTTTGCATCCAGAAATATTTCACCGGAAATATTATGCAATTCGCGTACTATTGGTTTCATACTAAGTTTTGGGAGACACTGAAAAAAAAAAATCACACACTGTTTTAGCGTACTCTATAGCATGTTAGTATGGAATTTCAGACACAACAAAAATGATTGTTTTTAAAATAATTAGTTTACCTTTAAAGAAATGTATAGGAGTAGATTTAGCATACTATTGTGTTGGACTAATTTCCAACTGTGAATCTGCAAGATTTTGTTTTTTTATCATTTTTATTTTCCAAGATGTGAGAAACCATCGTGACATATAAGCTGCTAGAAATGACCTTTGACTTTACTCTTAACATTTGTGAGTGACTGACCTTAAAGCTCACAACCAGGGCTGAATATTGAACCTTAGTACTTTTTTGGTACCGACAGAATTGTATCTGTAGCGCTGAGTATCAAAAATGGCCAGGTAGCGAACCCTTTGAAAGTTATCAAATGCCTGGTCAGATTTGTGGTCATATTTATTGATTCTTTGAGAAGATAGTTCCTGATTTAGATAATAATTTAGCTACTTTTACGCTGCATCTTCTGGGCTTCTTTTGTTAAATGAAAAAAGGATTTTGTAGAAAAATGTTCTTTATTCCTCAGAGTAATGCATCGAAAAAGTATTCTTTGGTATTAGCACTGAAACTCAGGTATCATATCGGCAATAATATCAACAAATTCAAAATGATAACCAACTCAATAGGCCTTTTTCGAGTGTCCCAGTATACCATAAAAGTGTGACAGTGAGCCAGCATGCACGATACCAGGACCCTGAAACTGAAGCAGCTAAATGGAATTCAGCCATCGTTCATTTTGTTATTTACACCTGTGCTTTTTCTATGTCTCTAACATGTCAAAATGTCTTCTGTGGAAATGCACTATGCATATCAGTTCACCAGCTAGCTAGCTAGCATCTAGTGAGGCTGAGTTATCCAATATAATTACACGGCTTTGTTGAATACTCGATTCTGATTGGTTAATATGGGCTATTGATTTCTGCTGCATCGTCCTGTCGGGGTTTATTTCACAACAATGATCGGCTCCCTTACATATGACACATGGACAAGAATTAATGAATGTAAATGTGCTCTGAATGTACTGTTAATTTTCAAATAAAAGCCAGCATTCAAACAATAGACAAGTCTTAAATAATAGCTGTCCAGCGTAAAGTAGTAAAGGTCAGACATAAAACATGGAGGAGGGGTGTAATTACTCTGATAGCTGACGTGATAAATTCAGCATAATGTACATTTCCACACGTCTCCTGTCTAACAGAAATCGTCTTTTCATTCATTCATTAAATTCCAATCATTTCTACTCTGTCATCTCTCATCAAGCCATGGTAAATTACTATAAATAAAACTCAACACTTCCTGCAGATGTTTCAAATTAAAAGCCTAGCTAGAATGGGCAAGATTAAGCCTTTTGAGCCAAAGGATTGCTCTTAATGTGAAACATCTGAGCAGGAAGCATTGACAGTATCTTAAAAGCAATTTAAAAACTGCAAAATGGAAGGGACTGGAAGTGATTAGTGAATGAAAACAGTATTTCTGTCAGGGAAGAGGGGTGAGTGGGACGTGACTGTATTGCTGTACGGATGAAAATCGTGCTGTGGAAATGTATGTAATGCTGGATTTATCAAGACAACAGGAAAACATGGAGGACGCTTTAAGTTCTTCAAAAGCAAATTAAAGCAGGAGCAGAAAACTGGAAGGCTTCTGATGAAAACATACAAAACAGGGAATAATTATATTATATATAAATTAATATATATTAATAATTATAAATAAAAACTATATAATCACTGTTTTTAAATGATTTGAAACCTAATTATTAGTTATTGGTATTCATTATTCAGCAGTAAGCTCCTTGTTCTACTGTTACTAGTCAGGAGTGTGTGTACCTTATTGTAAAGTGCAACAGTCCAAAATAACAGCTGACATGATGGTTGAGTGAAAGCAATAAAAGCACAAGCGCTGTTGAAAGCACCCACACACCCCCACAAAAATGAAGAGGAGTCAGAAGGCTTAGGGACTAGCTCTTCTCTGGTATTGATTGGATATACACATATTCCACGGCAGCATGTGGGTGATGGAGCAGGTGCGCCTCGCTGAGAATGCTAGCACATTTTCGCTAAAACGAGGTCTAGCATAGCAGGAAAAGAAAAAAAAAAAATCATATCTGCACATACAATCTATCACATACTGACGTCTGATTCTTTTAATTAACGGCAACAGTGGCGTAGCGCTAAACGCTGCCATCTCATTCCATCAAAGGCCCCCGTGTCCCTCGTTTCTCTCCCTCTATAACAGAAAATCTGATGCTTCCATCGCTGAATCAGGAGTCCACTTTGCCCTGCGCAGCACAGTCCCATTTCTAGGCCAGTCGCTACTGTGATCAGCAAAAAAACCCTAAATAAAACAAAGCAGGCAAGCAAACAAACAAACAGCGTTTCCCCTCCCTTCTCCTTTCTTCTCTGCTCTCCTCCCCTGGCTGGCAGCGAGAGCCAGAGAGGGGAGCAGGCGAGCTGATACGGGGCTGAGCCCTGGCAGGGCCTCTGACAATGACCATATGGATCACAGGGCGCACGGTAGCCTCGGCTTCCAGCAGGACACACACCTCCACACACACACACACACACGATCTGCAGCTTCAGGCGACTGCACCTGTAAACTGTACTATATATGCATCACGTAGCTGGAGCCAAACTGCAGTAATGAGTAAAGCACTTGATGAGCCGTGTTTGGCAGAGGACACAATGCATTCCTGTGAATCCTGCATTTCACAGAGGACCTCCATGTTGAAACAATAAGAGCAGGTCTGTGAATGCGATGCGAAGGTAAAGCAACAGAGCTACGGAGTGGAGGCTTTTAAGAGAAGTGTAGGAGGTGGGATTCAACACAGCTGAGGTCCCGGGTCACAGCTACAGCAGCTCCCCATCACACATCAACCGCTTCAGCTCCCATAATGGTGGCTCGGCCGTCTTCCTCGCACGCTCGCGTCAACGTCTGACTGGCCTTTTCTCAGGCGCTCCTTCCCTACCCCCCCCTCTCGCAGCGTATAAAAAGCAAAACTTTTGTCAAAGTGCTCATAAATATTGCAGTGCACCATGTCTCCCTTGTTTCGTAGTGCATTTCCCATGATTCACCATCCTCTCTTAACCCCCAAATTTTCATGGGTAAAGAGCACTTTGTTTTTTGGGTAAAGGTCTGTGTCGGGCATGGGTGTGTGTGCTTATACTGTGTGTTAGCGTGTGTGTGTGTGTGTGTATGTGTGTGGGAGAGAGATGGGCAAGCGCAGAAGGGAAGATAAGATGTAGGAGGTTTGCTAGCAGACGACTAAAATTAAATGATGTGCTATGAATTTGTATGAGATCAGAAAAATGGGATGTTGGCACCTCAATCATAATCAAATTCTTGTTGCAAAAACCTGCTTCAGTGTAACCGAAAACTGATACAAATTTTGTGCTTTATGCACCACAAATACCAAAGTGCAAAGAAATACAGTGATTTTCTTGGATGAACCAAACGTCTATGTTGCAACAAATTTCTATTTCTTTATCGAAACATTTTGAGTTAAACAACAAGTGTATTTGTTCTCGTTTTGCTATATTAACGTAGTGACGGGTGCGCAAGGTAGGGCGACATATTAAATGGCAAACACCCTGATAAGAAGCAGTAGCTGCTGCTCCATGTCGTCTTTGTACCCAAATGTGGCAAAAAGTAAAAGCTTTCTGAAATACATTTTTTGCTTTGGAATGCCAAATCTGCAAATTTGTATTACATGTAACAGCCACTTTGAAACTATTTTATTAATTTAACAGTATTGACATGCTTGAAAAATGTTGACGCTCATTAAGATTGTGGAGAAACTATGAACTGGATCTTATTGCCCTGAATTGTCCCACTAGAGTAAAGGATGTGGAAGTCAGATGTGACTGTAGCTGCTCTACACTCATAAAACGACTGTTGAGTTGTTCATGTTGGTGGTAAAATATCATTAAATTGCTTGTGTGCACAGTTTGAAAGAACACTCACAAGAAATGGCAAAAATCTGTCATAATACCTTAGACTAACAGGGTGAGTATTTTTAGGTATTTTTGAGGGTTATTTTATAACGTCCTGTAGCTTCCCAGTGGTAATCCTTATGTACTGAAATCCAACATTCAAATTGTGGTCAAAGTATGCATGATTTAGCGTCAAAATGCAATTTTCCCTAAGCCCTTCTAAAACTGTTTTCCCATGTGACCTGACGTAAGTTTCTGCATGATGACCCTGCGACATGTACAGTAGAAATAAAACCTTATAGTCAGTGTATTAAGGTTACATACTGTAACTTAGATAGCAGTTGGCACGCTCCCAGTTTGGAGAGGCAGACAGGAGTAACAGCATGGAAGCAAAGCAATGTACTGCTGTGGACGCCACGTTAGTTCGGATCCAAAACTCACACAATAACACTCACTAACTAACTGATCAAGGCAGCGGTAGACCAGCGACTCCCGTGTTCTGCGAGGTAAAATAACAGGTTTTTTTTAATACAGTTAAGTGGCTTTGAAGAGAGCGATATAACAACTTCAGTTCCACGTTGGAAAGGGCTATCTGAGGGCAAGGTGAAGCGGTGAAAATATTCTAAATATAGCGTATACTTGTACACAATTTTTAGATGGGCTGCTTCCGTCCACAGTTGCTTTACCTCACCATCAGATAGCCCTCTCCAACAGGGAATTGAAGCCGTTATAGCGTTCTCTGCAAAGCCACCAGACTCCGATCACAAAAACAGCAATAATCCCCCCAAAAAATCCAAATTAACCCTTTCAGTTATTTCCAAATTTAGCAGCTAATGTTGACTCAGCTAGTGCTAGAATAACATTATTCATAACCTTATTGATTAGCTTCGATTAGCTTACTTTGGTAACCTACATCACCGCCTTTTGTTAACAACTGAGTGGATGTTTCCATTTGAAAAAAAACGGAAAAGAACGCAAGTGGACCCGCTCACAACAGCTACACAACAAAAGATTTTTAATGTAAAAATACACAAAAGCTGAAAAAAGAAGAGCATCTCTTACTACCTAAGTCTGCCCTGTTTGCCCAAAATGAAATGACGGTGTTGGTTGAGTACATCTTTTGTGACAACTCACAACATCAGAATTAAATATGTTTTGTATCCTTTGGTCTGAAGCAATCCATGTTTGGCTAGATGGCTAAACATGCGCGCGTGCAGTTTACTGAAAATCACATCACACGTTTTCTCGGTGCTGAAATTCAAACTCTTCAAACGTTTACACCTCGCTGCAGGTGGTTAAAACAGACATTATGTAAGTTTGTGGCAGATGCAATAATGCACAACAAAATCATACGAAATTTGGAGCACTTGTCTGTAACAGGTTTCAAAACATCTCACATTGTTTAGTTGAATACAGGGTTTGAGCTGCAGTATAGACACATCTCAAAGGGTAATTACTGTTTCAGCCTGTTTTTGCCTCCTACTGAATTTTTTAAAATGCTTGTCGGGGTGAGAGTGTGGGAGAGAGGGAGGGACAGCATGGGGGAGCAGATGAAATGTTATCTGATGCCAGGGTAATGCTGAGGCTTAAAGGTGATGCCAGAGGAATTATGACATCACAGGTGCTCTGACATCACTGGTGGGATTGTTTTATCATTTTTGATGCTGTATTTTTTGGGTCATTTCTTTCAGAATGGTTAAAATGATTAGCATAGAATATAATGTTTAATTACACAGTAGGCTACAAAAAGACGTGCATGAGTTTGAGTTTACGTTTGTCAGAAAGTCACTTTCCTAATTTTGTGAGTGTTAATAATGTTAAGAACACTGATTTAAATACCATATCATACACAATCAAACAAATACATATAGGATCAAATCACTAATCAAGTTCTTGGATTAGTGCAAGAAGGAGAACCACATCATAGACTCGAAGAGGGCCAGAACTATCACATCTAACAACAACAAGGACCCACTGCTCCATTAAAGAGACAACAAAACGCACCAAGAAATCTGGGATCGTCTCGGCTCTTCTGGCAAGACATAAACAAATGACCAAATGGCGGCCCACGTCACACTACTGCCTGTGACGTGAAGGAGATCTACGACCAATATTTGTGAAGGTAAATAAACAAATATTGTGACTCTGATAATAAGAAAAAGCTCGCAACAAAGCACTGCTTTCAAGATGTCCTTATTTCTCGAAGTCAAGGTTGCCTGGCCTTACGCGGAGTCCTCCTTTCATGAGTAGTAAGAGTCAGAGAAGCTTGTGAAAAATCGTATCACCTCCGCCAAGGGCGAAGGCCAAGGAAGGAGGTTATGTTTTCACCGGCGTTGGTTTGTTTGTTTGTTTGTTTGTCCGTTTACAGGATTACTCCAAAAGTCCGCGATGGATTTGAATGACATTTTTTGGAGGGGTGGGGTGTGGCACAATGAACAATCAATTAGATTTTGGTGGCGATCATCATGATCTGGATTCAGGAATGTTTTTAATGATTCTGATCAGCCACAACATTAAGACCTCTGGGTATAACACATGCGCAGTGTAACTGATGACGCGTTGATGATGCATGACCCCGCCTCTTTCCTTCAGAGAGAGAGAGACAGAGAGAGAGCGAGGGGTGGGACAACTGTAGGTTCAGCGTTTTTCACATTGAACTCGGTGAAATTACAGTTGAGTTCGACCAAAGCACACTTGCTGATTGTTGGAAAGAGTAACAACGACGGTTTAGGTGAGTTTTATTTTGTTTCTGTCCAGTTTGAATGAAGTGTTTTACAACGCTCTGCTACATACAGCTGATCTCAACATAAACAAAAATACACGTGGATGATGGCGCAAGCTGAACGGAGAGGGGGGCGGAGGTCTGCGCTCTCCGAGTGCCATTCTAGTTGGATAATATTTTGGGTCTGTCCGTGCTCACGGCTCTAAGCCACATCTAGCTAAGCGTCAACATTACATCCACTACGTCTTCTAGCTTTTCTCCATTCTTTATTTTGAAAATGTGAAAAGTGAGGTTTAAAAAGGTATTTATCCAGTTATTGATATAGATAGAGCTCTCCCCTCTATTCCTACTTTAGTCATCGTCATAAGGGTTAACCCCAAGTAAGGACCTGCTGTTTTTCTGATCTATCAGAGAAAAGAAATACTGATGTGTAGTGTTACACACAATATATGCACATTTACTTCTCTTACTTGAGCAGCCAGGTCACACATAACGGCGTATGAACGACACGATAATGCACAAAGCAAAAACGTGCAGTAAAATGTCCATCTTGGCGTCATCATTCACATTTGATTCCTTAAAGATAACGTATGGATATTCTGAGAGCGCTTCCATTCAGATCACATATTTCTAGCCTTTTTATTCCAAGACAAGCTCTTAGATAAATCTCTAGATCTGATGAGAATATTCCAGGTTTTAGATTGAGCCTTTCAAGATCACAGTAGGGGATCCAGCTCAAGACATTTGGACATGGAGCACATGTAAATCCCATCCGTTAATACTCTCCTGGTAGCTGTTACAGGACTGGCAAATCAAATCTGGCCCGAACGAAATCTCATCAGACAGATGTACAAACCAATGTACATCTGGTACATTGGTTTGTACATTGTACAATGTACAAACCAATGTACAGTCACATTGATCTATCAGTCACATTGATTGATAGATCAATGTGACTGTAAGAGACACACACACACACACACATACTGTACACACACATGACCAAACATTTCTGATCAAGGCCTGAAGGCTTTTGAGTCGTAATCACCGTTGGGAGCGTTCGACATGGAACGCCCACCGTGCCTGTGCATTAATTTTAAAACACCACAGCCACTACAGAGGCCTGTTCTAAACAATAGGTCTGGCAAAGCATTTTGGACCAAATCTTGATGCTAATAAATAAAGTAAAATCTAATTAATATTTTAAGCTAATCATAGCCACAGAGCTGGAGAACACACAAAGACATATTGGCGCCCGCGGGGGCTTTCTGACTGAAGCTCCCAGCAGACCGAGGTCTCTACTTTTCTCAGATTTAAATTCAAAAGCTCTTGTTTTAAAGATTGTTCTTATAATCCCAACTGGAATTGTCCATAATTAACCTAGCAAGCTTTTGACAAAAGCAGCACAAATCGTTTAGTAAATAGATGACAGGGGAGAAAAAAGAAAATGAATACGGCATCATTATGTCTTGTGGTAGTCTAATGATTTCCTCACACATACATGAAATGTTCACGGCTACAGGACCCATTTGAAAATGTCAATGATCCAGCTATAAAAAAAAAAAGAAAAAAAAAGCCGGCTCAGATAATTCTGAATGACTGTGCAAGGTTATTGCTTTCCATCGTGCTAGCATCCAAAAAACACGAGTTGTTATGAAAGCTATAAGATAATAGACGTGCGTGGTTGGGCGTGTGTGATCGCTGCCCTGCTCTCCGGCTGTGTATAGGTAGTGGGGGGAGGGGTAGCATTCACATTTCCCACCCAAGGATGAGCAACGGTGACTGAGGAGAGCTGAGGAAGGTGGGGGTGGCAGTGGGTGTGCATCTGCATCTCCATCTCCATCTCCATCCATGCCGTGTGCTATTATGGCCCGTTCATAGGAAAGGGGGTGGGGTGGGGGGGGGGGGAGCGCATACTGGCCATTCACATGGCTGTTTTAAGAGATGGAGGGACAGATGCTTGTCCATGGTGTCAGGGCCTCGCTCGCTTTCTCTCTCTGACAGCACCACCAACTGCCTCCTCTTACATAACCCCCTCCCCCTCTCCAGGCCCACTGCCTGCCTTTATTGGCTTATTTCTCTCTTTTTCAACCTTAGCATTTTCACCCCACTGACTGCCCCCCCCTCCCCCCAAAATCACCCATCGCTGATTCATTCTCTATTTATTCCAATGTACATACTCCTGGAATGAAACCATTAATGCCAGGTTGGATATTTTCGTGTGGTGCACGTTCACATGAGGGCAGCAAGGATCCTTCGAAAGGACAGGACCAGATAGAATTCTTGATTACGAGTTTATCCATTAACGGTGCTGTATCTACAACGTAAGACCCGTACACGCATCACGATGCAACATATTTAGATACTAATTTGTTTCATTGTGAGTTGAATGTGGAACATATATGATGGGAAATGAGCAGTAGATAAATTAGGTGGTCATACTGATGGAGAGTAAAATCTCCATGTAAGCAATAAATGCTTACATAATCACATCTGCTGTGAGATTTCAAATGTGTGAAACATGAAATAAGCCTGATTGGTCCAGAAGAAAAAAGGCTTGCAATAGATTTTTTTTACATGAACCAAGAGAAAAAGTGTCAATCTCTGTTTGCTCTCCTTGGTTGTAGTGATCTGCTAATATCAGTCAGGTTGCGGCTCATATGTGGGCTCAGCTCAGGGGGATCTCTTCCACTCTGCCACTGAAATTTCAGCCTCCATTTTACCCCAGTGCTTCTTCTACACCTCCCCTCCTCCTATTGCCTCACATTTCTCGCTCAAAAGAAGCGATCAGACGCAAACGGAGGGACTACAAACGATGCGGTGGCTTCACTTGACGCAAATACGAGACTACATAGACACATACTCATGCACAGCTCGAACCGTTCCTTGAATCTCATGCTCGCCGAGCTACCCTTCCCCCACCCGAGCTCACTCTCATGCTCGCATACATGCACCTTCGTTAATTAAACACTGCGCTTCGGAAGCTGTTCTGACCTTTTATCAACTGTGATTTATAAATACATGTAAATAAACCGAGGTAATAGAAACAAAATGGAGCGCATGTTAAGAAGCAGTTTCATTCACACTGTGCGGCATGTATGACAGGCAGCGTTCAGGCACAGATTACTGCTGATTCTCTGTTTTTTTTTCATTCATTATATTGTGATTCTTTTTCAGCAAAATGGCTCAAATGGCAAAATAAGAAATGGAGCTGGTATCAGACATCGATTTCATCATCTCTTCTTCTACTCTGAGCTAATGACACACAATCCTACAATTAGCTGATCCCTGAGAAATCTATACATCTAATATAGTCAGTCCGTAATGTTACCAGTCACCGGTGTGAAAGGTAACTTAAAATAATGGCAAACTGCATCTCGGTGCTGCTTCAATGAATGGAAATGCACCATTTTTTGGCCTGTGGTTACTGCATCAGCGTAAGCCTTTGACGACATACACTAGGTGTGTTAAATGTATAAGCATTAGTCATCTGCATCAAATCCAAACATGAAGATCATGTCCATGTGTGTGTGCAGTGGAACTGGATCAGTCCTGTTCTGTTCTCCTTACTCCGCTTCCGATAGAGGAACCACAGGCAACAAATGGGGAAACGGAGGGCTTGAGATGAATACTAAATATGAATTCTCTTCCATAAAGCGACAGCTGATACATGATGGTCTGTGTTTTACTACAGCAGCAGCTCATCTGATCCCAGTCCTCCCCTGCCAGGCCCCACAGGCCTGAGCTATCTAACAGAGTGAGTGAGTGAGGAAGATGAGTTACCTGGTCATACCACTCCCGGTTGGTACAGGTGCACTCGGGCCACCATCCTCCTTGTCCGCTGGAGTTGTTGCCGTTTACTTTGGGGCCACCCTTGGACTGGCCCTTTGGGTTCGGGCCTCCAGGGCCCCCACCAGACATAATCTTGCCCTTACTTCTCCCCAAAGTGCCCCCTCCTCCTCCCATGCTTCCACCTCCCCCTGAGGCCGGAGGGGGTAAGGTCTGGCCTCCCCCGTACCCAGGCGGGTATCCATAGGGCTCGGCCTGCCAGTCTCCTCCATACGACGGGGCGTCCATCCTACGCAGGGCAGCCATACGGGTCACCTCATAACATTCTGGGCACTTGCAGCAGTGGTGGTGTTTGTGCATGCTGGCTGCGCTGGCTGGGCTGACGCTGAGCTGAGCGGCGTGGCACTCTGTCTCTGCTGCCTCCTCAGATCTCACACAGCACGCTGTGATCGGCTCACAGAGTGCTAATGCCGACGGAAAATAACACTAATCACAGGAATTTTTCTACCGATTTTTCCCTTTTTCGTCAAATCCTGTCACTCTCCGCTTTATTCCTCTCGGATGTAGAAAAAAACAAAAAAGATCAAGAGGGACGGGAAGCAGCAACAGGAAAACAAAAATACAAAATGGGCACGTAGTCTTTGTCCTCTTGACGTAGAAGATCAAAGGAAATATTCAAAATATTGTATACGACCAGACAATCAGAGACCAGCCCCGATGATAGAAATTTCCTCTTGCTTCTCTTGGTTCACAGTGATACGCATATAAATTCATAGATATATATATATATTCTTTTGTTTATATATCATATATATTTACACACACAAATACATATAAAAATATTAGTATAAACAGACAAGCACAAATACAGTTATGTACAGGGATAAATGTATATATATATAAATATCTATATGCGTGTGTACAAATATATATATAGATATATAAACAATATGTATAAATAAATGATATCCGCAGATGAAAATCTTCTTCTGTTAATTCTTGGTATCTTCCCCGGTCTGTCAAAATCTCACGGTTTTCCTCCTGCGTTGAAAATCGTTGTCTTTCTCTCTCTGTCTCTTTTCTCAGCCTGCAGAGAGGAGCTGAGCACTGGATCGCCTCTCAGCCAGCTTGCCCTAGATGTGGATTATTCAGAGGGATGCGAGCAAGCAAGAGGGAGATGGAGAGCGAGAGACACAGAGAGCGAGAGAGAGAGAGAGGCAGGGAGGGAGGGAGGGAGGGGGAGAGATACGTAGCAGCATCCCTCCAGCACCTCAGCCCTGACAGCCACAGCCAATCAACTGGCAGCGCTGCCATCAGCAGCAGCAGCACCAACAGGACTGAGCGCTTCACTAGCTGCTCTTAAAGGGGCCGCGACAGCTAAAACCTCACTGCTGCCAGCCTTGGGTGAAAAGGTACTGCTTCTTCACAAATCAAGGCACAATGAAAACACTGTATTTGCCTATTTCCTCAATAAAAAAAAAGGGTCAGGAAGTCGTAGTCTGCAGTCTGCCGACGCCAACCCTCGACCCTGATCCACTAAGTCTAATCCGTGTTTTTCATCAGACCAATGCAGCCAAAATCCAACTTACAGTTGCTCCGACTGGTCACTGGTCACCTCCACGGTCATCTCTAGTTCAGCTGCAGACTTAACAGCTTTCCTGTGCAAGTGACTGCCGACCTCGGGCTCTGTGTCACAGCACACATCTGTATATAATCTCACAAAGGAGGCAGGTGCAGCACATGAAAATGTTTTTTTTTCCTCCTGGGTATCACTAGACCTGCCCCTCAACAGTGATGCCTTAGAATCACGCTGCATTACTTTACATCACCCCTCTTCCTTTTTTTAGTATTACTACTGGCAAAGCAGCACTGCTGTTGAATTAATGTTATAGTTAAGTCCTGCCTGTGTGCACCATCGGGTCAAAATAAGCACAGTGAGAGGAAACTGCACTCCTGCAGACCTTGTTTAAAGAACCATAGGGGAAATATTTTATGTTCACAATGATGACATCAACACATGTGTACGAAACCAACAAGATTACACGCTTGGGCTTTTTCGAGTGGGTGGAGGAAGAGATTGAGAGTGAGAATGTGTGAGTGGGGGGGGGGGGGAGAAGAGACTATATGGCTTTCATGTATGTGTGGCAGTTATATTTCCAGTAATGCGATTGGACTGCCTGTGAACCGTTTTGCATGCTTATGAATTTGTGGGTTGATCACAGCTAGATATAAAGCATCCTGACACTGAGGGCGAAGCTTTATTTTTTTTTTTTTACAGAACTAAGAGGGAATGTTACAGTGTCGCCATTAAAAGCCCTGCATATATGCATTATTAATGAAATGTGACGGGGAACAGAGCTGGGTGTGTCTGCATGGGGGGAGAGATTTGTACATAGTCTGCATGTTACAGTGCTCATACATGAATGCCGTTTCAGTGTTTTGACATAGTGCCTTTAAATTATATGTGTATTAAAGTGTATCTGTGCAGCCTTTCCTGTTAAATTGAGCAGAATTTTTCCGTCGAGGGGCACACTGCATTGTGCTGCAGCCCTACCAGGAGGCACACACAGCAGGCTCACTGACACTAAATTACATGCAACACTAACTCACTTCATTATAATGATATTCTTTCACTGTAACCTACAGAGAGTTGCCAAGCAAAAAAAAAAGAGAGCAAAAAAAGAGGAGAAACTTGGGCATCTTTAAACAGAGACTAGAAACCACTGAATGCCTGAAGTTGCATTGTCGGCTGCAGCCACAAACCCTGCTGGAGCCAATCGGAGCGGCGAGGCGGGGCTTCGAGGCAGTGGCTTGAAAGGACGATGTAAGCATATCGATCACAGCACACATGACCGAGCACATGTTGCGACCATCCTTCCCTAGCCTCACTCTGTCTCTCTTATAAACTGTCCACATCACATTTACCTCACAGAGGGTTTGCAGTAAAACCAAAAAAAAAAAAAAAAACACATACTGTACAACGGCACACAAAATGATGGAATGGCAAGCACATAATAAAGGCAGGAGAGACGGACAGAGAGAGATCCCCTGCGCTGAAGGAACAGATATGTCATCTGTATGGGTGGGCGTGCACATATACACACACACATATCTGCGATATGAACTGTGTATGTAGACACATTTAGTCGCTCTAGGAGAAAGAAACCTCTCCCTTTAAATATTACATAATATCAAATATATAAAGAATTTGGTAGGACGTTTTAGAGCCAATCAATTGCTGGTTTTCTGTATCAGAAGCATAGCAGGAAGAGGAATACAGGAAGTTAATATGCACTAATCACATTACAGCTATTACAGGAAAGAAAAGGTCTTGAAGGTTAATGTAGTGTTGCTGTACATGTCGTGTAAGACATCTAATTTTTCCAACATATTTTTGTGGATAAAGACATCTTTTCTGTTTTGATGTTCTATGTTTTAATCACTAAAGAAATGTAACGCCTCTTAATCTCTTCTGCTTCTTTAAGAGTAAACATTTCATTAAAGAGATGATAAAGTGAAATCTAGGCAATTGCAACCTTATACAAGAGGTACAATATAGTGTAATCAAATACCATAGCCCTGCAATAAATACAACCTTTGTGCAAATTATGTTAAATTTCTGTTGCGGTTGTGTGTCCTGAGTTTTGGTTAGACTCAATTACGCTATTATTTTTCAGCTTGTCGTTCGCAGTGTCCTTGTATTAGATTACATGATATTGTCAAATTTAATCCGCAGTTTATAACGTAATAAAGCTGTCACCTATATAAGATTATTTTTCCCATTTGTGACACAGTGCCAAGCACAAAAAAAAGCAATATTCAGTTACTGGCATTTCTTTAGTGGTGATACATAAATAATACCAGAGATGGAAAACCATCAAAGATCTTTTAGTTCAGCTGCGAACACGTGGACAAAGATGTTCCACCTTCAAGAGAAAAACCTTTTTGAAATAATTACTGAAACAACGTATTGCCACAAACACGGAAAGAACACTGCGCAGCGGGGTATGATTGAACTGTTAGCTCGTAATTACACTCTGACTCTTACCAAATTTAATAACTATCCTGGAGAAAATACGATAAGAACAACTTGGCTTTAGTAGACCCAGAAGAATAGCAATCTTTTAGGACTCATGGCAACATAAAAGATATCAAAAACACATATCCCTGCACATGTGTGTATACGTACATGCATGAGTACGAGTTTGTGTGTGCGCAGTCCTTGATAAATATTGTGCCCAATTAAACAGCTTGGACTGGAAAGGACTGGATCAACAGCATTAGGTGATTCATCTTGTGAAATGAAAGCGCTAACCTCTGACCTTCTGTTGACAAATGAAAAAGAAGGACCTGTGATTTATGGCATAAACGAGGAAATTATCCTGCGCTTTTGAACAGAGATGCTCCTCCGCATCCCACCTTGCAGCTCCCCCAACACTATCAGCTCAGCATCAGCCTGCACGGCCCTTATTACATAAACTGACCTGGACAGCCTGTAACAAACACACACACACACACACACACACACACACACACACACACACACATGCTATCGTAATGAGCATTACAACCCCCCCCAACCACAGCACACACCATGTATTGAGCTTTTCAGTCATTTCTAGGCATTTCTCAGAGAAGCTGTGTGACTACTCCTTCGTCACCTGACCGGATGCAGCACCATAAAAGGACAGTCGGTAGTGAGGCAGTCTTAAAGAGCCAGCTCCATATCAACACGTAATAAGCTGCTCTACTGTAGCCTTAACTAACTGCAAGAAGTGGGGTGAGGTAGCAAGTCTTAAAAGTCTCTCTTAGGCATCATTGCATCTTAACAGAATCCACTTGTTTCTCCTACAAATAGCAGATATTGAAAGGAAACTTTGCAGTTGTTGCTTCCACTGCTCAATGAATCATAGCTTAGGGGGGAGAGAGACCCTAAGACAGAAAGCCAGTCAGGCCGAGAGAATGAAAGATCAGTTTTGTACTAAAAGCCAATGTAACCTGCTGAGGAGCCTCCACGAACGCTCTCCCAGCGTTGCACACACAGAAAACAAAAGCTAGCACACGGCTAAGACTCCTATTAATAGGCCGCAGTGGCAGAGAACAGCTGCTCCACCACACACACCAAACACAGCACCTCCAACTGATGGAATAATGAGAGAGAGAAGCATACATGTGGAGCAAAATGAGGAGTGGAGGGAACTGAGGAACACAAGAGTGATGGCAAGAGTGGGAGATTGTATCAGAGGGAACGCGTTTTGGCGTAGATTTTGTACAGACAGAAGCAGAAAGAACGAGAGCTATGAAATGCGGTGCAAGTAGGAGGTTAAGAGATGAGCTAGACGAAACAGTTGATAAAATATGATGAAGGTGCTGAAAGGTCCGCGACAGACGCCATAACTGAGGATGAAAACGAAGCTACGATGCCCTATGTGTGGGCAGAAATGCGATGACTAGAGGGGGCATTACTGAAGCATGGTGCTGAACAGAAGGGGGAGTAAAAATAGAGGAGAAGAAAATAGAGAGATGCCGAGAAAACAAACAAAGTGCTTATGTGTCCACGAGTGCACGGGAATGCAAAATAAACTCGGTGAATTACCCATTCACCTTGTCACAGAGAGCGATGCATGTGAAGTCAGTGTGCTTGCTGAGTGTGCATCATCACGATTGTGCTCAATGCGTGTACGGTGTAAAAAGCAGAGCAGAAAGAGAGAGAGAGAGAGAGAGAGAGAGAGAGAGAGAGAGGGAGAGAGAAAGAGAGAGAGAGAAAAACAAAGACACGAATTAAAAGAGGAATGAAAAAGACGGGATGAAAAACAGAGAAGCGAGGAGAGAGATAGATAGAGAGAGTCAGAGCAGTCTGTAGGGATGCAGGCGGGGGAGGAATGTGGTTTCCATGGTAACCCGAGGAAGGCTGAGCTCTGGGTGTCCGTTCCAGCTCTGCACTGCACCGGCCCTCGCCTCTCAGCCGCCTTACTCTCTCTCTCTCTCCAGCCTCCCCCACTATATCTTCCTCTCTACACCCCCCCTCTCCCGTTTCCTGCGCCTCCTCAGCTCCCTCACCTCCCTCCTTTATGTGATAGAGGAGTCACACACACACAGACACACACACACACAGCCAGCTCCATATTATCCAGAGTCAACCTGTGCTGTCACCGTATCCTTATGCAGACATTATCATACGAGCACATCGACTCCATGTGCTTAAATCTCCCTCTCCTTCACCCCCTCCAAGCCTCCCTCACCCATTGCACTAGTTCTGGGCTCAGCTGAAAAGCCAACGCCTGCGGCCACTGTGCTGCCATGTGCCACTGGCCGTGTTGTAATGGGGAAGGCATGTGAACACAAGGGCCTTTAACTAAACCGAGGAACACAGATAGCCTACATGTATGAGACACGTCTCTATCATGTAAGCATCAGGTCGACCACAACTCTTAAAGAAATGGTTTGACATTTTGGGAAATGCTCTTATTCACTTTCTTGCAAAGAGATGGATGAGAAGATCGATACCCTCAATGTCTCTGTGCTAAATATAAAGCTAATAGTAACAAAAACAGACTACAAGCACCTCTAAAGCTCACTAATTAACGCATGATATCCGGTTTGTTTATTCCGTACATAAAAACAAAGTGTAAAAAATATAAAATGGCACATCATAAACCACACATAGTAGTTCTTAAACGTGTACAGATTAAACGAAGAGATGTAACGTATTAGTGAGCTTTAGAGGTGCTAGAAGTATGGATTTTGTTACCTTTGGACGGAGCCAAGCTATAGCTGTTTCTCCGTTTCCAGTCTTTACGCTAAGCTAAGCTAACTGCCTGCTGGCTCTAGCGTTATACTGTATTTACTGGACATATGAGAGTGGTATTTATCTTCT
This sequence comes from Sebastiscus tertius, assembly GCA_916701665.1. NCBI lineage: Eukaryota > Metazoa > Chordata > Actinopteri > Perciformes > Sebastidae > Sebastiscus > Sebastiscus tertius. The sequence continues at coordinate 65,050 of CAKAOH010040866.1, read as the reverse complement.
CATCGAGCTCTCAGCAAGACAGCAAATAAATGTATTTCCCAAAATGTTCCTTTAAATCTTTGCTAGCACAGATTGACAGTGAGACATGGTAAAACAGAAACCGGTACTTTAGGAGTTAAAGGTGCTAAATGTGAGATAAGGAGCATTTCTATTGTCTCCGCACGGCTCTCAACATGGTGACAGCTGAATCGGCAGCTCGTAGCTAACGGTGCTAACAGCACTAACAGTGGAAACAAAGGCAACACAGCTGCCAGAGCTAACAGTGTTTACCTGAAACGGAACCAGAGGGTGCTAGGCTTCCGCGACAATGCCGTCAGTCGGGACGGCGTTACCAGCTTTAACTGCTGTATGAGATTAGTGCAGAGCGGCGGCCGTGAGCTAGCACGATGAACATTCACTAAAAGGCACCGGCGATGTCAACAAAACATGGAGAAGCTTGGATTCCAACACACACGGAGGGAGCGTGACTTCATTCTCTGCTTAGGTAGACATTACTCCTCTATATCTTTACATAGCTAATAGTTGTTTGCTGCTATATTAATGCTATTAATGCTCTGGATATCGTATTATATAGAGCACCTTTAAGTGTCAGGTGAAGAAAGTGATGACAAAATATTTACAAAATGTCTGTGTCACATAATTACTGTGTGATTAAAAGGCTAAATACTATTAATTACTATGATCTGTATGAGCATAATAGATGCAAATTATCATTGTAGGTGTTGAAGAGAAAATGAATTAATCAAATGTATTTTTAGCATGAAATATTAACATCAGAATAATCAACACAGATTATTAGCAGATTCCATCTCTTCAAGCTGATCAAACAAAATCCCTGGAAATCAATTCCCGCACTCCTTGGACTGCTTTGCGATTCAGTCAAGTCTCAACATCAATGAGATGTTTTAAAGGTCATCAACCTTCATGAACAGTAACAGATGTTACATGATGCTAGGGCACTTCTGTGATGCCTCACTGAACTCTCATGGTGAACGCGTAATCATCACATCATCAGCTTCATTAGTATCTGCTTCTACTCGCAGCAGCTGCCTTTTTTGAGGCCTGATTAAAACCGCTGAGGAGAAGTTGCGTTCAGGAGACCCCTAGGAAACTCAGTTTTGCTTTGCCTTTACTCACCTTTGGCACGTCGACGTGGGATAGAGTCACCAAGCCAGAAACTCGCTCCACTTTGTGAGGGCTCCTCCTGCTGGTCACTCGCACCCGAGACACACCCTCCTCCTCCTCCTCTTCCTCCTGGTCCTGTGGAACAAGAGTGAATAAAATCGGATTTTAATAACTCCTCCAGCAATGATCTTGTGGATACCAAAGGTGATAATAATCACCAACATCTTTAAAGGAGCAGTTCAACATTTTTAGAAATTTGCTTTTCTTCTGAGGGTTAGAAAAGAAAGTTGATACCACTCTCATGTCAAGACACAACTTGAGAAACAGGTAAAGCAGGAAAGCAAACGGACTATTTTTTCATCCAGGTGGTTATAAATGTCATAATCTGCCGTGCTCCATGTTTTCCATTCATATCTTTCACGTTCAGTGTTTCCTATTTGATTTTGTTTCTCACCTCTCCTCTCATTTCAGATCACTTCCTGCCTTTATTTGCCTTTATATCACTCTGATTAGTTTCACCTGTCTCTCATTAGCCCTGCACTCACCAGACCTCCCGCTCACCTGTTCTCACGTCCCCCTATCAGTCATTCACTACATGTACCAGCCCAGTTTCTTTGTTCTGTGTCAGTTCATCTTTGTAGTTATGTGGCGTTTTGTTGCCTGGTTTCCGGTCACCCGTTTGCCTGTAACCTGCCTGCTGGACCCGCTGTTCATTTGGTCTCCTGCTAAAAACGTAAATAAATCACTTAAGTAATCCTGCTGCCTCCTCAACTCTCTGCATTTGGGTCCAATCCCTGTTTGAGTATTCCCTGCACCGTGACAAGAGTCTTTAAGAAGTCTGGAAATACCTTCATAACAGCCATGAGTGTACAGTCAGATGCTTAGCTCTGTGACTTGAACGTAATGGTGCTACATGAGGCACACACTGAGGCTAGTTCGTACATTTAATACCAAACTAGAACCAGCGGGCCCCTCTTTACTCTCTGGTGCTGATTGATAACGTTTTTTTTTTTGCCAAAGATTGATACCACTCTCATTTCAGTGCACTGAATATGAAGCTAGAGCCAGAGGCCACTTAGCTTAGCTTAGCATAACGACTGGAAGCAGGAAGAAACAGCTAGCCTGGCTCTTTCTGAAGGTCTAAAATCTGCCTACCAGCTCCACTAAAACCCACTAATTTTGGGCTGTGTATTGGCAAGAATCTGGCGATACGATATCACGATACAGGGGTTATGATTCGATATTGAGATGTATTGCAATACTGTAAGGAGGGCGATAAATTGCGACATTTTAATCTAATTTTAGGAAGATTGTCATAGTATAAAGAACACACTGCCATATGCATAAAATCTGAGTAACTTTTTTAATACAATCCGAACAATGGGATCTGCATTTGCATGAATCACAGTCCCTGTAACATCCACCATCATAGCAGTAATTTGAGAGGGCACATACACTGAGAGGGCACATCTCTTTGCAAATTAAATAAAGTATTGACTTTTGAGAATCGATACAGTATCACACAACATGATATCGCAATATTACATTTTTTTTATATTTTCTTACACCCCTATTAGGTAACTCATATGTTGTTTGTTTAAAACGTACAACAAAAAGAAGTGTAAAAACAAAAATGTTGTGGTTTTACAAGGAGTTACTGGAATTATCTCTTTGTCAGCGCCAGGCTAGCTGCTTCCAGTCTTTATGCTGAGCTAAACTAACCAGCTGCTGGTTTTAGCTTCATATTTAGCGCACAGATATGAGAGCGGTATCAATCTTCTCACCTAACTGCCGGCAAGAAAGCGAAAATGAAATCAGCACTGAAGAATAAAAAGGAGCTAGTCCAAAAAATATACTTGAGCATGGCTAAGGAAATTGTACTGTAGTGAATCAAGACTATCTTTGTAAAATCAAAAATGTAATAATAACAGTGCAGAATACCACACACCAACACGGTGCTATTTGTTGTGGAAACAGTAACCTGCCAAAAACAGCACAGAACTGGACTGCATGTTCACTCCATCTCATATTTTATGACAAGTGAAACTCTGCCAGCAGCAAACTTAACTGAAGTGACCAAAACCTTCTACAGACTGTGGACGGGGATACACAGAGTCTATAGTACCTGAAATTCACTGAGCTCAGACCACATAGGATGTGAACTAACAGCAGGGGGCAGGCTTTAGAGGACACCGTCACTGGTGCAAAGTTCGAAAAAAAAAAAAAGTTACAGCAAAACAGCCTTCAGCTACAGCAAACACGTGGTGCCTTCTCTCTCAGCTGATACCTCCAAATTAAAATGAAAGCTGAAAGTTGAAGTGTTTATATAAATACACACACACATCTAAGCCTTCAGGCTGCTGTACCTGGCATCACTGCAACGAACAGGAACAGAGTTACAAAGCACACACAACACAATGTTTTTCTTTGTTGTCTCCACCGGTATGGACCAGATACACTATGTGTTTGAGTTTCTCTCTGACGGCTCCATTCCCACATGGCAGCTCTGACAGCGCCTGAGCCAGAGCTGCCCGCTTTTTTATCTAATAGCGGCAACTAAGAGTATGCCCTTTGCACTGTGCACACACACTTACACACTCACACATGCACATGCACTTACAAAATTGTGCAGACATATTTGAAATGAGCCCATCAATTAATAATTTCAAGTCATGCAATATTTAAAATTTATGAAATGGTTCAGTTACTTCTTGGCCATTACTTTCGTAGTGATTCCAGGATTATTACACAATAAAAAAAAATAGTTCTTGCAATCAAAACACTAATTACTTTGTAATTATAAAATCAACTGCTACAAAACAGCTTCTTTTCTCACCGTTTCTTTCATTTCTTTTCCAAAAGGAGCTATTCTCCACTCTCACCTGCTACTCTGCACCAAATCAGGGAATTTGCAGACTCATTTAGTTTCCCTCCCATCCTCCACTCAGGTGACAACATGGCTAGAATACTGATGAGCGCCTCACTGGGTGTCCATTAAGTAGCTCTCTCCCTCTCAAACTTCCCCTTCTCTCTCCCTCTCTCCAGGACTGTGCCGGGGCCCCACAAGCAGCTGGGATCCAGAGAGGGAAGGATGTGGGGAAGGATCAGGAGCCACGCTGCACTGAATTAGAAGCTCAGCAGGGTGGATCACAGAGTACACTGAGAGGAGCTTAGGATGGCAGAAGAAAGTTCAAACTACAGTCATAGTTTGTGGGTTTTTTTCTTTGGGAGTGACACGTGGCACTGCAATTGACCTTATACGTTTCAGTGTCAAGGAAGTGCACCGACTCCGTTATTTTGTCTTTTGACTTTCTGTCTATACGGGAAGAAGGAATAGGACCAACTCGTCACATACTGCCATTTATGGCATCACTTTAGAATTAGGCAACAAAACCACTTAGTTAGATTTAGGAAAAAACTTCATGGCTGGGCTTAAATCTACTAAGTCTTTAAAGTGAAAATGACACTGAACGTTGTGAACACAGGACACAAATGAGCAGCTGATTGTAACGTGAAAGTGAAACTTAATGAGTGGGACGTGAACAGCGGTCTCCTGGATGAAAGTCTTGTTTATTGGACCCGCCCACCTCCCCTCCTGCCCTCTCTTAAGTGTGTCTTTTCGTTCTTTAAACTACACCGCCTCACTCCAGGCGTACTTTCTCTGAGGGTCTACTGTTGCCGCAGATGGATTTACATTGTAGTTAATGGAAAGCCCAGTGCATCCATACAGGCGCTAAACGGTGCCTTGTGCGGTGGTATCACGCGCCAGCGGCCGTGACAAAGCGTCGGTATTTGACGCCCTGGGAATAAAAGAACATGACAGATTTTATTCTGACAAACATTGACCTATTATAACATGGAGATGCTAATTAGATCACTTCTCCCGCACAGCTCTGAACAGAGATCGTCGTGCATCAATAAAAGATATGAATAACTAGTTGAAATAGATAGCTTAATTATATGGTTATAATTATATGGTAAGTAGTTATAGCTAGCTAAAGGTAATGGGTAAATGGTTGAAAGAATCGAGTTGACTGATTCGTCTGGCATCGTGACATCGGTTGGAGTGGAGACAATTTTGTCTGATATCCTTAGGATAACAGTATTATATTGACTTTTATATAATTAGTAAGGGATAATGTACAGCGAGCCGGTCATTGTTGTGAAAGAATCCCCAACAGCGTGATGCTGTCACCGCTTATTACACGGCTACTTATTTAAGAAATCAATATTTTGACGAAAAAAACGGTCCGCCAGAGTCCGACATCAGAGCGGCGCCCACAGCAACGGTCTGCTATACATAGCAACGGCCTGTTATACAGAAATTACAGACCGCAGAACGCCGTGATTGACCAATCAGAATCGAGTATTCAACTCAACCGTGTAATAAATAGTGTTAAATAACCTCCAATTTAAAATCAACTGAAATGAACACATTTGGAACATGGCTCTTCACACAAAAAAAGGATGGGAACCACTGGACTAATCCAACATGTTAGAGGTCATAACTCTTGCAAATACGTAATTATTTTTTAATCTCAGAAAAAAATTGTTAATATGTTTCCTACTATGTCCTTTACACAGTGTTACAAATGCACGAGAATCATTTCTGTTGAAAATAATGTCACTCGCTCGAGCTTTTCGTGTTGAGGACTCATGAACTGGACAACACAGACAGTCTTCTGCACTAAAGCGTCCATTTAATACAGTCTAGTGAATGACAGGTTTATTGTAGTTCCCCTGTTCAACTGACCGTACGTAATCCAGTTCAGACTTAGTGTATGAATTTCAAAAACATATTGCCATTAAGTGATTGACTGGAGGGAGGGGCTGTTGAGCATGAAGGAATAACGTTAGATTAAAGTTCTTATCTCGTGAGGATGGAATTGCGTAATTTCACCTTTATATTATAGGCCTAAAAAAACCCTGAAAAAGAGTTTACACTATACATGACTTTGAAACACGTGCATATATGCAGGAATTGATCTAGTATAGATCCCATCAACCAAACAAGCAGGGTGGCTCAGTCAGATCCACATCCTCCTGCTCCATGTTTTAGCCCTGTTCACAGAAAAGTGTATCACAACGGTGAGTTCCTTCCTGACTATAACTAATGGTTGACATCACATTCACTGTGCACATTAGTGACCAATCAGAAGGTCCCAAATGGGCAAGGAGGTACAGTGGGACAGATAGAGCCAGCTGTCCTCCCAGTGGTCGAGCACAAAGAGGGAATTTCTTCAGAAAAATACTGTACATTTGGAACATACCCTCACACATATGGGCATGAGAGTATCGTATCAAAATAAACTTGAAAAATGAGGACCTGCTTTTTAAAGACCAGTAAAAAAACTGCAGCAGAATAGCGAGTTCCTGGGTGAAGTGGTGTTATGAACAATAATAAATGTTGGTACACAACAATTTAATGGGGCCTATGTCGGAAATAGGGCTCTCCTCGACCAAAGAAACACTACACTGATCGATTAGTTGATTTAATTGACAGATCTGTAAAACATTTCTCCACAAAGAATCACACAAAAGCACCACTTTAAATCTCGTGTTAATCAGAGATGAGCTCATAAGTTTCTTAGAAATGAGTCATTCAGCATGAAAAAGCATAAAACAATGACTAATCGACTAAAGAAATCTTAGTCGACAAAGACCAAAATATCCGATTAGCTGACTGATCGACTAAGAGAGGGGCAGCCCTAATCGGAAAACAATGAAACTATTCTTTATTTTGTAAAGGAAAAGAATTGCAAGGATCACATGAGAGATAATCTCCTTCAAGGACACACAGAGGACAAAACAATCAATGAATGTCACAGGCAAATAAGTCAGCTTATCACCATGAATACTGTGTAAAAGCAAAAGGAGAAGATAAAGATATCTACTGAGGTTGAACTGGTTAAACCAGTGGCTGAGTCATATTTGATCTAGTGGTAGTGCCCCTCTAACTCACAGAAAGTAAAAGAATACATTCACAACATGCAATCGACTCATGATTCTCAAGTTCTGACTCGATCACAACTGCATCCAAGTTTTCCTGGTATTCTTGCGTTAACAAAGAGAACACCTGGGGTGTATGGGTGGCCCCCTGGTCTAAAACGAGTACCATATAACTGCAGGGGGCCGGAGCCAGGGGCCTGTGTGGCACATCATATGTCTTCTCCCCATGTTTCCATGTGTTTGTATTTAATGCCAAAAGTGTCATATTGGAGATTTTTGATATTTTTTGTATGTGCATTGTATGGTTAACTTCTTCTGCAACCCATTTTTTTAGAGAATTGATCAGTGTGCTGAACATCTCTCGATACATTTCAGCACACTGAAGAGCTTTTCTGACACATTTAAACTGAGAAAAGCTTTCAAAGCGCTTTCTAGTGGGCTCTTTTCACCTCTGAAGTATTTTGGAGTTGACTGTGAATGGTTGTCTTCCAACGCTACCAAGACTCCACTTCTCTAAAGGCAAGGTAAGTGCCCATTCCTCTTTCTGTGGTGTTACAGTATATTTGAAAGGAACTGCTAATATTATCACATCAATAAACCGTTGCACACTTGCACGCCTGTAAATAAATTGAATACAGACCAATGCACTCGGTTTTATTGAGTACATTAACCAGTCACATTACACTTGTTCTCTTCTGGATAATAAATGAGAACAGTAAGCACTAGAAAAAAGGGCCTATTGCGTTTCCTGTTATGGAATAAAGGTCTTTGAGGCGTCTTTCAGGCCCACATAATTAGATTAAATTAGCCTGATGTTTCAGTGGAGGAATCCAGTTTGTTGGTTCAAAGGGATCAAAGCTCTCCATTGTGCCTTCAATACAGTTTTAAAAATTACATTTAAAAAAATTTGTGCTAAAATTGAAATCAGGTTTTTTTGTTGTGGGCATCACAATGAATTGGTACCCCCACGTATTGCACATAGACTGATGTTGCGTGACTGTGAGTGCAGACAAATAACCAGACACACACACACATTAAGCAGCAGCTATAGCGTTTTTCTAATCTCTGCTCAAAAGCAGGCCAGAGATCATTCAGTTAATGGGCTACAGAAGTCAGCCAAAGATCAATTTCATTAACATTTTGGCATAGCTGAAGGAAAGTTATGAGGCGATATTAAATCATGCGAGTGACATGAAGTCTTGGGTTCCTACGCATCCAAAGGCTATTAGGAGATCAGTGACATGGAACTACAAACCAAATTATCCATATTTTTTAACCACTGTGATGCTCCTCAGTAAACATCTGAATGTGGTTTGAATCTTCACAAAATGCTGCCTTAAATTCAGTAGTTGTATTTTGTGTCCTACACTAAACATATTCTGTGAATGCAAACGCTTGTTATGCTGAAATGACTGTCTGACTTTGTGAGAGCAGCCCACTGATGAGCAAATAGTAATCAGCGCTCTTTTGACTTCGTCTAATTTCCTCTTCTCCCCTCCAGCCATGCGTCCCCTCCCTCCTACCTTTCCCCTCGCTGACACTCACTCACCAGGTTGAAGTCATAGCCGCTGCCGTGACTCATGATAACATTTTCTCCATGTAGGAGTGCGAGGGACACCAGTAGTGACACCTTGTGTTGGCTGCCGAGTAACCTTTTTGCGCAGCCGAGGAGGCAGAGCGTGGCACACAGCGGCATGTGTGACACCGGATACAATGTAAACAATAAGCATATTTTCTACTATCTATAATGTGAAGAAGGAAAATTACCTCCCACGCATCTTGCCTGCTGTCTTCTTTCACAACAGTTTGTTCTGCATTCAGTTGCAAGGTCACCTCGTAACACTCTTGAATATCTGTGAGACAAAAACAACGATAATTAGGGTTTTTTTTTTCCTTTACTTGGATCATAACACACAGACGTTTTTTTTTTTTTACTTTGTAATCTTTATTTCTTGTTCATAACTTCTCAGCCTTCTAAAGTACACTGCTTTAGTTGAGTGTAAGAATCCAGCAATCAATCACGGACACATTGTTTTCCTCAGCGGTGCACTGGGTGAAAACGTGGGGGTGGGAGTCGTCTGTTTACATGGAAGTTATGTCTCCACTCTTCTTATTTTGCTGCTGAACTATATGACTCAGGCAATGACTGAGCAAATCATCAACTCACTGTCTAAGAGGCCCCACGTTATAATATCTCTTACTACCTGAACAACATGCATCATTTCTCTGCTTTTTGATTCTTTTAGTTCAGTATCAACATCCATCAATTACACTGTAGGTAATTTCCAGTCTTGTTTCTTTTGAAGCTCCATTTTAGGGTGAGGGTACATGAGCGCCTACGCATGTTGAATAAATGTAGACACTGCCCCCTAGTTGAGCAGTGGGCAATTCATACCCTGTTACATGCTGTGAATTGAGTGTTGTAGAAAGGGAAGTTGGCTTTATGAAAGCTATTTCCTGGACTTTCACATTAAAGGGATACTTCGGGTGTTTTGAAGTGGGGTTGTATGAGGTACTTATCCATAGTTAGTGTATTACCTACAGTAGATGATGGTCAGCACGCCCCCAGTTTGGAGAAGCAGACAGGAGTTACCGCACAGAAGCAAAGCAATGTACTGCTGAGGACGGGGCCGGCGGCAAAACGTATTCTAGCCAACTAAAAGAAAGAAGGTGTACGCTATATTTAGAATATATTCGCCGGTTTACCTTGCTGTCAGGCAGCTATACAGTCTATGTTTCCGACAGGAAACTGAAGCTGTTATCTAGGGCTATGCTCTCCCCAAAGCAACCAGACTACATTGAAAAAAAACTGTTATTGCGTGACCTTGGTTAGTTCAGATTCACCGAAGTCACATAACAATACAAAGAAACAAACCGATCGAGGCAGCAGTAGACCAGCAACCCCGTTGTTCTGTGAGGTCAAATTATAGGTTTTTTAAATGGAATCTGGTGGCTTGGCGAGAGCATAGATGGATGGAACGGCTTCAGTTCCCCGTCGGAAAGGGCTCTCTGGCGGCAAGGCAAAGCAGTGAAAATACTCTAAATATAGCGTACACTTGAACTGATATGGATTTTTTAGGAATGCATTTCTTTTCGGTGGCTAAAATACGTTTAGCTGCCTGCCCTGTTCACAGCGGTACATCGCTTTGCTTCCGTGCGGTAACTCCTGCCCAAACTGGGGGCGCGCCGACCGTCATAATTGAGGCTAACTACCTCATACAACCTCACTTCAAATAAACCCAAACTACCCCTTTAAAGGATGTAAGATGATGCTTCAAACTTAATGTGAGGAATGTGACTTTCATATACATATTTCATAACATGCCAAATTGTGAATATAAGGGTGTAAAAGCAGTAAAAATATCAACAGTCTATACCGTCATGCCAGCAGGTCTTTGAGGCACAGCCGTGCTTTGAGCTAAATGCTAACGTCCGCATGCTAACATGCTGGTGTTAATTTCGCAGGTTTAACATGTTCATCATCTTAGTTAGCATGCTAACACGCTAACTCTCAAGTACCACAAAATACTATGAGTGTAACGTTATTAGCACATTGACATCTCAGCGTGTGTTTTAATGTTTTCCTTTTCTTTACAGACTCCTATGTTCTCCTCCCTCCCTTCTCCTCTCGTCTCCACTCATCACCTCTTGGCTCATTACACGCCTATGTCCTGTGGTCACCTATTGAGTGGCAGCCATTTGATGAGAATGCACTGGGACAATTTTGCTGATCTCACACGCAGGCCTGGTTATACTGCACTGTTGACATAAAGAGGTTGCCGAAGAGTTCCTCAACTTCCCAAAGTTCAATGTCAGGACAAGACATCCTCCTACAAGACACATCCGAGAGGGACATCTAAGGAAACTTAACACATTTAAAACATGTCTTTTTCTTTTGACAATGTGAACCTTTTGTTGAAGCAGACTCAAAGAAAGTTCTGCCACTCTATGTCTGGTGTATGTGTGTGTGTGTGTGTGTGAGAGACGGAGAGATAAGAGTCAGTATGTCCCAACAAGATACTGTGAGAACAAAAGTGTAAGAATGGAGCATGTGACTCATCACTGTGTCTGAATGTGGAGGAGTGAAGCCATGTGTGGGCAGAGGAGTTTGTTGCCCAGCTGACTAAAGAGCAATCTCACAATCTCACTAACTCTTATATACATGCAGACACACACACGCATGCTGTGGTGTAGGGCCTACCTGCATATACACACTGACATGCACGTAAAGACATGCACACAAATAGCCACAATGACACTAGAACATGGGTTAGATGCAGTATGAAATTTCAAATTGCTATATAATTTGAATTTTTGTGCCACAAGAATAAGAAGAGTATGCTGCCTTTCTACAAGCCCAAAATGTAGATATGAAATGTTAGATGTATTCATTTGGAGTTGTGTTTCTGACAACCTGACAAATGTTATTCTAATAATCACTTTTCTTTTAGGTCTGGTTTGGGAAAATATTTGTCTCTTTAGCTGCTAGATGCTCCAGTGTGTTCACTAGCCAGTCGCTAACTTGGTCCGTCTGTCATTTAGTGCAGAGCAGTTGGTTTTATAGTGGGTTTATCAGTGCTAGCCAGATGCTGTAGCTAGAAACCAATACAGTAAAGTCGCAGGCTGTAAAACCAAAACAATGAGCTGAAAGCTATGCAATGCTGAGGAGAACTGTAGAGCCAGTCAATAATTATCTGTGGGTTCATCACATAGACTGAATATAAAGATGGATGACATGACAGCTCCCAAAATATTGATCGCCCCCTGGTAGCTGGCAGCAGTATAGGTCATAAATCCCGCCCCCTCCATGTTAGCGGATGGGACACGGGCCAAACTAAAAAGTCAAAGTACACAACAAATACATTTTTCCCAAAGATGGTTTCTGTCATTTTAGGTTGTTTTATCACACTGGTATATGTTCAAGTGTTAATTTTTCTGGTAAGTATGGTTTTAATGAGTTATTTGATGCTTTAAAAAGCGTGTGAGACGTCATGATTGACAGCTGTGATTGACAGCTGCTCTGAGTGAAGTAGTCGTGGAGCCAGAGGCTCGGGAAATGTACGAGAGAGGAGGTGTAACTTTCCACAACTGTCACGAGTCTGCGTAATAGAACATATGTCAATTTGATCATAAATGTAGTTATAGAGGTATTATTGTTAGTTGTTGTGTCTTTCTAGCCAAACAGCTACTGTGGCTCACGTTCGCAAACTCATGGAAACAGGCTTGTGATTGGCTCGAGCGGGTGTGTGGGCGGGACCTCGATACCGTGGCTCCAGCTCCCCGATCACTACTGCGCAGACTCTGGCTCCAAATGACATCAAAATCTCAAGATGGCAGCTCCTGTATCTGGGATGTTTTGGCTTCCCTTTTGTACAGTGGGAGGCAGTGGAGACGCATCGTCCATCTATATATACTGTCTATGGTTCATCACTATGAGTGACACCTTTCACTTATATTGAGTCATCTTACCCATTGTTCATATAAAAGTTCAGCTTTAAATAAGTCTTGAAAGTGTTGCATCTGCTAAGTCTTGCAGGATTTGCTCTTCAGCTGCATCCCGGACACCTGGCTTGCTTTCACACATCTAACACTTCTAATCACATCGTTTGCATCTATTCCTGGCAGAGGTAACAAAACAGAGAAAAGTGCTCAATCAGGTCTCGAAGTGTTTTGAGATCAAGATTCACAGTCACACAAAGTACAGAGAGTTTTTGTTTTACAACTATGACTTTCCAAAAAAGAAAAATTCTCTGAACTGTTCCAACCCTCACAGACCACATAAATTCCTGGCTATGGAACAAAATACATAATCCAAGCCAGAAGTCTCTTTCACAGGACTTATTCCCAGATCTCTTTTTGATGCCGGGACTATTTTAGGATGGCCTGGTCGGAGCTCTAAGCCTTTTTTGTCACAGTCATAGGGGGTTTCCTGCACCTTCTCCTTGTACAAAGACTCTACATGCAGGATCGGTGTTCTTGTGTGCGTTATAGGCCTCTCCTATTTGTCATGTACCTATTCAATTGGACTGAAGTCATCTCTGTATTGCCTGCCGGGGTGAATCATACAGCAACAACAAAAAAAGAATGTGCCCCTGGTTCTTTACATGATGATGAGCAAGCCAGCGCTCACTAGAAAAACACATTCACAGAAAACTAGGTCACAATTTCAAGGCAGGGCAAACAATTCACCCCCTTGTCACTGCCTCGATAAACTATTCCCCAGGCATTTAGGGTCTTCTGTAATTTAACGTGTGTCTGTCTGTATGTGTGCCCCAACTCCCTGCAGCACCCCCATGCCTCCCACTGCATGTTTGTATGTTGGAACAAAAGGCTGGACGCACAGTTAAGGCAACCTTTGTTCGTGACTGTGCAACCATGCAGACATCCAATCAAGTGGCCGGTGCTGAACTCTTCCCACACTGCATCAAACTCCTCTTTACTTCCCACAGGGCATCAAAGCAAGAGAGATTTCAATCGCAAAACTTTCTTGTTTTTGTAAATTTTCCATCTGAGCACAAAAAGTTTACATCAGCTCTGCTCAGAAAGCTCTCCGCAAAAAGCAACACAAAATGGTCCGAACAGCGGCGGTTCACATGGCCCTGAGCATGTGAAGGCAAACACAACAGGACAGGATAAGAGGATGAGTAATGTTTATACAGCACTGTATTCCTATTAGTGCTGTGAACCGGCTGCTCCTCCGCTCTGCCTTCCCTGATGAGAACCACATGTTGAACGAAGAAGCCCTGCACCTGAGACACACCGACCACAGGCCTCTTCTTCCTCCACCCACACTCACTCTGCACAGATGATCCAGAGAGCCCGGGGGGAGAGTTGTGGAAGAGGCTTGGCATGACGGCCGAGAGCAGTTTATTTTCCTGTCTGCCTCGAGCTCGGCGGGGCCTGATTGAACGTTCTCTGTGAGGAATGTTTGGAATCTCCCTCACTTAAATAAATCACAAGGTATATTACATCTAATGTCAATAGTTATTTGATTAAAACTGTGCAGAGTATTACAAAAGTCTAATCAAAATGTTTTCTCAACATATTATGCTAAACAGCACTAATACTGGGAGAAATTGACAAGGCTTGAGTGTGTTTTTATTGATTTGCCCCCCCATCAGAGACAGACACAAGTTGAAGTCCCTCCAGAGCTAGAAGGTAACCAGCGGCTTGCTCAAGGACACTTCAGCATGGCTTATTATTAATCACACTGGGGATGACACCCAGGTGGTGGTGGAAATACTGATTAAATTGGTATAAATGGTGAGCATAAAGGACAGGTCTAATATAGATGCAAAAAGATATATATAACTGACCTATAACAAGACTGAGAGTCTGTAGTCATGATAGCAGCTCTGTGAGGCTGTACCTATAGGCACAGCTGGGCTTTCACAATGATGACATGCTCACCATGTTAATGCTAACATGTTAGGAGGTCCATGTATAGTGTCTATCGTGTTCACCATCTTATTTTGGCATGCTAACATCTGCTAATTAGCATTACACACAAAGTACAGCTGGGGCTGATGGGAATGTCGTTAGTTTTGCAGGTATGGTGCTAGATTAAAAGTTAAAAAAAAAGTTATTCCCATTCGTCCTGCGAGGAATATGGATGTCTGTACCAAATTTCATCGCAATCCAAAATCCAAAAACAAAAATGTCAACCTGCTGGTGTCGCAAGAGTGAAAATCAGAGGATAACCAAAGTCGGCAGTCCTCCTCTAGGGACTATGAACGTCTATAAATTGTTTGTCAATCCATTCAACAGTTATTGAGATCTTCAGTCTGGACCAAAGTAGTGGAGCGACAAACCTTACTGCCATCCATAGAGCCATAAAACACTGCTAGCACGGCTAGAAACATCCTTGGACACTCAAAAGGACATTCACAGATACTTTTATTCCAGAAGCAATAGTGACTTGTGTTAAACTATATAGTAACGTATGTGTAGTATTTAAAAAAAATATGGTTGACTATAATGCCATTTAGTATAAGGGAAACAATCACCAATTCAAACAACAAAACAAATCTATTTTCAAATGTTCTTGATTAGGGATATCATCCTGGGACAGCAATGAGTAGGAAGACCCTCCTTCAGATTTAAGACTCTGTGATCACAACCATCTGTCCTGCTTAAGTGTTCCAGATCAACACAATAGGTACAGCATGTCCGAAAACAGGACCTGCCTCCTTCAACACGGCATACATTTACCATTAATTGAGGGTTAAAAGGGTTAAAGGTAATGGTGCCTTCGGGCAGTTGCAAATCATACTTTTCCCAAAGTTGCCAGCAAAAAGTCACAAATAAAAGGATAAATCCGAGTGGTGAACTAGTTCAATGATACCTGAGTTTACAATACAAGTACATGTCACTTTAATGCAAGATGGCTAACTGGTAAACGCTGAACCAAATTAAAGGTAAGTATATCCATTTTTACTTTTAGTCATCTGTAACATTAATGGATTAAAATGTCCAGGCTGCTAACAAAAACTCAAGAAGGTGTTTTTTTTTTTTTATCTGGCTTCCTATTTCAGTTGCTTTTTGGAGGACCATTTCATGTGATGTATTTAATAGTAGCTGATGACCACCTACAGACAAATACCACATGGTTTCATAATATTTCTTGACTTTACACGTTGGTGAGGAAGATCTAATAAATGGATTACTCACTGGACACTAAAAGCCATAAAAGATGCACCAGTTGTGGCCGCCAAAAGAAGGTCTGCCTGCATATCTCTGCTGAATTTGAAGAAGCCTTTGAAATGGGATTTGTTGGCCCGTTAAGACATATTTGGTCTTCAAAATATGGACTTACCACTGAGTCCCTACCACTGACTCCACTGTGGTGGAGAACAAGCAAAAACAGTAACAGACCCTGTCTATATAGCACTACAAACTATGAATTTATACCATTCAGATGTATTCTCTGTTAAAATGATGCCAAGCTTATCTGACAAACAAAATATATATGATAAAAGTGGGTTCACACTATTGCTTCAGATAAATCACTGGTAACATAAAAACGTCATACTGTATTTCTTTAACTGCTGCCTGAGCATCCCCTCCCCCTTCGGCTCGCCAGCAGTGGGTCAGCAGTAGCAACAGCAGACCCAAGGGCGAGCATCATTATAACATGGCTGTGGTAATTAGAAGGACCACTCAACCGTTGGTTAAACTGAAGTAATGTGCTTTATCTGCTTTAAAGGGAACCCAGATTCACATTGAGCTCTTTTCAAAAACACCAAACTCGGCATGAAGGTGTAGCTGGTTAATAATAGTGAGAGTTGTAGTAGAAACTATGCACACTTCAGGATGTCTTCAGGCGTCGTGATATACGTTTACTCAGCGGCAGCTTCAGTAAATTACTGTGGCTTTCTGCTAATGGTGAATCAACTGTTTCAGTTTTCCAATGATCTACAACATATTGACATAAGTTCATGAGGTATATGGTACAAAAGAGGCCAGTTTGTCAACGTGAAGGGAGTAATTGTGCTTACACAGTGTGACAAGTCTGAGGTTATTACAACTCAGTCTATAGATAGACTGAGTTGTGGTTGGCTTTATTGGGATTGTGTTACAATGTGAGTATATGTTACAGAGGAAACCTTTGTGAAGCAATCTGAAAGGCCTCTTTCATAAGACTTAATTGGGAAATATTTAGACCCAAATTAATACAACCTGACCCTGTCTGCACCCTTCGTCTGCCTGCAGCCAATCGCATGACAACACAAATCAGAGTATATAAGCCACATTAAATAACTGAGACAACTGAGCGTAGCACACCATAAAAATCAAGCTGTAAACCAGCAACCTCACTCAAAAGGGGGGTGTGAACAGGAAAAGTTATTTGGAAAGTCCACCCTAAGAAAACTGTGATGTAATTTAAGCTAAAGGGCAGAGTGTTGAAAGACTCCCTTCTGCAAAACATGTAGTTTTACAGTGTTTCTCTTACCAAGAAGGGCATGGAACAGATGGCTGCCCAAGATGGAAGAGACTTTGCCCACGCTGGTCTTCAGGGCCTGCTCCTCTGGACTGGTCAGGTTGGCCTGGTAGCATCTGAGCAGCCCCACTGCTCGCTCGGTGTCTGCCTCACAAAATAAATACATGTCTCAGGACAACAGCAGCAAAAAAACAACACATGTTGACTGACAGGGTTTATAATATGCTTATGAACTCGGGTTAAATATATTGTTTTATCCAGCCAACACCCAATAAACTAAAGATATTCAGTTGCATGACTAACAACACGTAAGAAGCTGTAACCAGTGAATTTGTGCCATTTTGCTTCAGAAATTAGTTTATCACTTCACACAATTGTTGCCGACTGCTTTTCTGCCAATCCACTAATTTGCTCATTAGCTCTGAAATATTTAAAGGTGTTATTGATAACATTCAGCCACTAGATGACGTTGCTTTCTCCCTCCCCCGTTCTATTGCATTTACTCATTTCACAACAAGTCGTTGCCAGGCACTTATCTAGTAACTAATAATAATATATCTAATAACATTCATTTTGGACTCATCAAAGCTTTTAAAATGATTTATTAACAATCCTAATATTTTTTTTTCCACGAAAAGCCATACTTTTATTCAGCACCTTTCTAAAGGCTCTGTTAGGGCTGCACAATTAATCGAATATTAATCGTGATCACAATTTTGGCTTCCCACAATTAAATGAACGTGATCGCCTGCCATACTGATGTTTAAAATGTGTGTTCTGCTCATGGAAAACGCTACAGCATATCAAATAAAGCACTTCCTAAAAAAACAGCCAGCCACCAGCCTGGTGATCAAGATGTTTTGGTTTCACTTTTGAGTATAGATATTATCTATACAATCAATGTGTTTATGATTAAATTAAGAACATACAATTGTTTATCTAGCACTTAATGTTGCTAATTTTGCTCTCAAAGTGCACCAGATTGAAGCATTTAACTTTAAGATATAGCTAACAAAAAGGTTAGGGTGAATATTCCTCTATTTTTTTCATATTGCAATATATATTGCAGAAAAAAAATGTTGCAATGGCAGTTTTTTTCAACATCGTGAAGCCCTAATTTGTACATTAACAAGGATGTAGCATGGAAGGGAAAACAGTGCTCTGTTTATTTTAATGTGAAAGTGCAATAAAAGATGCTGTCGCCAAAATCAAAGAATAATCGTGATATATAATCGTGATATCATTGTTGATCAAAATAATCGTGATTATCATTTTGGCCATAATCGTGCATCCCTAGGCTCTGTGGATGTATTTATTTATTTATTTTATTCGTCTACATAAAAATGTTAATGTTAAGATGTTTAACTTTTAAACAATAATATAATGCAGAACTCCTGTAATAATAATAATAATAATACATTTATTTATATAGCACTTCTCAAAACAGATGCTACAAAGTGCTTAACAAGACAATAAAAGCAGATAAATAAAGTAAAATATATGGTAACTGCTAAAACAGAACATCACAGAACATATCAATAATAATAATAGAAGTGGTAAAATGGTAGGACAAGTTGATAAAACAAATATAAAGTGTATAAATGTAACCATGCGTCCAGAAACG
>CAKAOH010040866.1:0-46392 GCA_916701665.1 Sebastiscus tertius | reverse complement strand
GTCCAGAAACGGATATATATATATATATGTGTATGTATACATTACCTGTAAATATAAAGGTAAGTCACAGAAGATGAAGTAGCATTATTATGCATGAAGCTACAACTTAATTTGTGACTATCTCAGACACATGGTTGAGTGCAAATATTCGATGTTTTTATTAATATAATATATAATGATTTACTTAAAAATATAATGGGTTAAAATGGCAAATACAGCACTGATGTTTGTTGCATTCCCAGCAGAGCACATTAAAGGTATTTTTCTATTGCAACAGGACTGTACAGCTGGTTGTTGAACCCAGTGGGCGGTTGAGGAACACATCACAGAGATGATGATGCACATCACGGAGGTAAATCTACAACTTCACACTTTCCTACCTGATCCTGAACATTTTGATCGAGAAAAATGCTGCCCGGAAGTTGCACAATTTCCAGTTACAGTATTTTACCTTTTCTAAAAAAAATAAATACAAAAAAAAGCATGTTTCTCTAGGGATTACAGCTGGAGTTAGTGTGGGCCAGTGAGAAGCCGTGCAAAAACTTTTCCTGAACTAAGAGCTGGTATTAACCTAAAAACTTTAACCGAGATTTACTACAAAACTTGTGACACGTGATGTAACTTTAACGGTACTTACCATATCTATGCACCATGGTGTTGCCAACTCCAAAAAAAGTCATGTAAATTACAGTTTGGGGTTTTTCTTTATAGAAGGAAATAATGACAGTAAAATAGTCCCATGCAGTCCAGGATAATCATACAACCATAACTATCGCCTCCTTCTTCACAAACAAAGTGAGATCCAGTCGCTGGACACTCCCAGTCTGTCTGTGTGAGGTGTTACTGCAGCTGGTCAGCACTGGTCCACACCCACAGGCAAGATGTGACACTGAGAGGACACTGTGTTTACTTCATGTCAACTTTCCAGACATTTTTGGGTAAAAACCTCCCCAGAGTGTGACTTGTTCCTCCTCCTCCCCTTCATGCCTCGCCTTCATGGAAAACAGCCCTGTGGCTCTCAGCCTCATTGGGACACTGTCATAGTAATAAATTCAAACTAGTTTAGATAGTTAGTTTAGATTATCTATTACATGACAGCATCATTATTAGTGATCAATCAGTTAGTGAAAACATTTAATCCAGGGTTACATTTTTTCTTTGCTCCACCTCAAGTCGCCCCTTTTCCCAAATGTTAGCATCTTGTGCCATCTAGTGGTCCTTTAAGGTGGTGCTGGGAACTCACAGGGTAGATAGCTGAATGAGAGGGGGTTATAGCATAATGTGGGAAAAAAAAGTTGTTTAAAGCCTTTTGGGGCTCCAGAGAGAGTCTACCTTAAAGGTCCCATATCGTCCTCATTTTCAGGTTCATACTTGTATTTTGTGTTTCTACTAGAACATGTTTACATGCTGTAATGTTAAAAAAAAACTTTATTTCCCCCATACTGTCAGCCTGAATATGCCTGTATTTACCTTCTGTCTGAAACGCTCCGTTTTAGCGCATTTTGATGGAATTACAACAGAATTGTGTTGCTAGGCAACAGCTTGGGTCCATGTGTACTTCCTGTCAGCTGATGTCATTCACATACACTGCAACCAGGAAATAAACTGGGACACATTTAGAATGTTTACGTTTAAAATTGTGTCAAGGGTCTAAATATTGTATATTCGTGACATCATGAATGGACAGAAATCCTAACGGCTAGTTTCAAATGCAGAGTTTCTGAATACGGGCTGTGTGTATTTCCCTGTGGATTGAGTGTTTCGATATTTTCACAGTATTTATATAGTACTTAAGCCTGCTTTATAATAAAAAAAGCGTGAAAATCTCACTTTTTTATAATATGGGACCTTTAAGTGAGTCAGCATCACTTGGGGTTGAAGACTACAAGTTGGAAAGTTAAATAAAGAAAGAAAGAAAGAAAGAAAGAAAGAAAGAAAGTGAGCTTACCAGACCTCTGCAGCCCGCTCCCCATCCCTGCTAGAGGCTAGCAGCTCCAGGCTACATCATTAGCCACTAACTGGCATAAACTCAACCAAACTGAATCTAATGACCCAACAATCGGTGGTCGAGTTGCATCATGGGTAATGTAGTTCGCCAGGTTTTGACAAGGAAGAAAGATGTGTGGAATAAAAACAGATATCTGTGACTCTGCTGCATCGATTTGTATTATTCATTTATTTCACCTTCAAGTTCAAGTTCAAGTTTAGTTTAATGATCATATACACATTGACATGGCAGTGAGATTCTTTGTTCCACACACATACTCACTCACGCACTCTCACTTACACACACACACTCCCCCAATACAGACATACTTATGGAGCGCTTCACAGTAAATACATAGAATTAAAAACCTTGTAAGTGTGTGGTGCAATAAGTGCAGTGTAACCAAGGGTGAGGAGGTGGGTATGAATGGATGAATGGATAGAGACAGGACTCTAGTGGGTCAGGGTCAGTTGTGAGTCTCAGCTCAGCATCCGGATGGCCTGGGGATAGAAGCTGTTTCTGAGGCGGTTGGTTTTGGCTCTGATGCTGATGTAGCCTGACCTTGTTTGCCTTGGTTATACATCTCTTGGTGTATATGTCCTCCAAGTTAGGCAGCACTCCACCTGTGAGCCGTTGGGCCGACCGCACCACTCTCTGTCCAGAGTGAGGCATCATATCGCTACCCTGAGGCAACAGAAAGTGTTATTTTACTTGTACATCTGTTGACATGTTTCAGATGGATCACCTGATGAGCTGAAATGGGTGTGATGTTACATTTTGGGGTGGGAACACATAGATTGGACTATTTATTATCTCGGCGGTAGAAAAAGTATTAAAACCCCTTTACTTAGCCTTAGTAAAAGTAGAAATGCCACAATATAAAAACAGCCCTGATTTCAATATGTAAACAAGAAAAACTGTTATCAGCAAAATGTATAAAAGTAATGGTAGTCTACTTATTATGCGGTGTTAAGTGTTACATTTTTATATATTATAGTATAGTGTATTGGATTAATATTACTGATGCATTGACATGTAAGCACATATATCACATAACACATGATGTCGCTGACTGCTGTAGAACTAATTGTACCCGTTTTATATAATGTGGTTTAATTTAGTGTATAACAATATATTGTTTTTATATGCTCATTATAGGATTTAATTTACCGTATGTTAAAAAAAATCTTCTGCTACTATAGCTGCCAAATAAATGTAGTAAATTAAAAAAATACAATATTTCCCTCTGAAATGTAGCAGAGTAAAAGTATGAAGTGGAATAAAATTCAAATAATCAAAAAAAGTACCATAGAATTGTACTTAAGCATAGCACTTGAGTAAATGGATATTTAAATTTAAAAATGTAATTTAATTAAAAAAAATAATTAAAAAAAATACAAGGATGTACATGGATATCTAAATATGCATTATTGATTGTTTGATATTTGAAGATTTTATTTCATATATATAGGCTACCTATTCCTAAAGTCAGTATTTATATAACCCTTTGTGTTTCTTATACAGTGCAGAAAATATGCCACCTATTCAGACTAAATTATTACATAAAGAAACAAGGAACCATATGTATGTTTTAATGCAACCTAATCCTAATGACCTCCCCCAATAAACAAAAAACATAATTCATGCCGTAGATGATTAAATACACAGACACAGGACAGTGTAGAAAATAGATGTAGTTATTTTGGCTCAGGTTACAATACATGATACACAAGCTTCCTGCTGCGCTGACACCATGAAAAAACAAGTTTCGTAACAAATCAAAACAGCAGCAACAGGAAGAACGACATGAAAATGAAAAATGACAGAAAGTGCCAAGAGGAAATCCAGTGCAGACCTACAGCATGTTGCAGCGATACAATCAGAGGAAAGCTTAATGTTTTCAGTAGCAAAAGAAGAATGATCAAAGCAGTTAACCAGCTATATACAGAAACAAAAAAGTAAGAAGGTCATCCAGTGGCATAGTGCCGGTATTTGGTTAAAATATTCTAACCTCTGAAAAAACCACAGTCTTATTTTCATGGCTTCAGAATACAGTGTATGGTTATTCACATTAACGTGCTTTCCTCCTGATTTAGGTTCAGATCATTCATCAATGTCCTGCTACCCGATGGGTAAGAAGGGAGACAGTTCCTTCTCGTTCCAGGCTGGAGTATCGTTTCTTTGCGTCTCTGTCCCTGTGTAGAGTCACAATGAATACATTTATAAATCCTACTAATTTATAGATCAGTTGTAAGAATAGCGTTTGGGTTACCAGGTTGCCAAAAAAGTCTCTAGTTGGTATTTATCCTTTCTATTTGACATGATGACGTTATAATGTTTCTGATCCATTAGTCAATTTTCATTTGTTTCTCACTTTCTACAAAACTATCTTTATACATTTTTAATAAAGGATTTTTTTTAATCCATCTGCCATTTTAAATATTTGTAAATGATAATGTAAATATTGACAAGTTGTTAACTCGAATTACCACCTAAGTTGCAGTTTACGTCCATGTGTGTCCAAAATGTCATCACTACATCACTTGATCCTGTTAGACATGTTTGTGAAATTGGCATAATTAGCATTTGAATTCTTGATTTATGGCCAAAAATGTGTTTTGTGAGGTCACAGTGACCTTTGACCTTTGACCACCAAATTCTAATCAGTTCATCCTGGAGACCAAGTGGATGTTTGTGCCAGATGTAATGAAATTCCTGGTCATGGTTGTCGCCGGCACAGAGGCATAATGAATGGATCAAACAGTTGAAGTGAAAATGTTTTTTTTACAACCTGGCAATCCAAAACTTGTTACTCATGGCCTAACTTTTCACTAAATAATAATTAATAATTAATAGTCAATAATTAATTAACAGTTAATTGAGCCATAGTTACAACTTATAAACCCATTGTCCATTACCTGCATTATGACATTCTCTTAAATGTTATTTTGTAAACAAAGAGCTCTAATTTTTTATTGCCAGTAATGATTTTGTCATCAACTTACTACACGTCAAACCCAAATGTTAATAATGTAAATACTGCTAGTCTTTTTTTAGTATCAGTATTGTAAATATGTTAACAAGACCTGAAACAATTAGTCGGTTAATAGGTTAGTCCATCAACAGAAAATAATCAATAATAATCATAATCTATTAATCGCTTAAGTCATTTTTCAGGCAAAAATGCGAAAACATCTCTTGTTCCAGATTTGGTGTTTTTAATTTTTTTTTTTTTAAATGATAGTGAAGTGAAAATATTTTAGTTTTGGACTGCAAATTTGAAGATGTCGCCTCTAGAGCTTTAAGAAATATTGATAAACATTTATACGACTTAAGGATTAATCGATTGACTGTGAAAATAATCTGTAGATTGATCAATAATAAAAACAATCATTAGTTGCAGCTCTAATGTTAAGATATTAATCTAAACGTACAGTACCTTTTCTGTTACAGAAACAGTGTGTTTTCCTGTCAGAAACAGTGAGCTGGATGAGTCAAATCTATTCACTGTCATATACATTTTCATTCAACAGACACAAATGTGTAGAGTGAAAATCTGCTCTGCTTATACCGCTGAAAGATGTAGAGTCCAGTCATTATCAGAGCAGATACAACGTCCACTGTGATCCATATTATTTGGTATGTAAGAGGCGCCTGTAACACACAAACATGTCCATAGGGTCAAGGCTTCAACTGATGATGTTTAATGTTGGATAGTGAAATGAACAGAAAGGGAAGTAAAGCATGTGGCGTTGCTCACCATGACCCAGTCAGGCTGCTCCATGTCTTTCAGGAGGTGGCAGGAGTTGGTGGTAACTGAGCTGGCCCCCGCACACCACAGCAGAGAGAACAGCCAACGCTCATTAACCACCCACAGGTTCACCGTAACGTTCCTGCTCCGATGCTCCCTGTCAGATACAAACACAGCGTACGTAAAGGTCTGTATCTGCATCTATTTTTGTATCTGTGCGTGTATATATGTAAGTTGGTGCATGCAAGTATGTATCCTGTGGGTATTTCTTTCTTTTTTGTCAATATATTGATTATCGTGTTTTTCTTATTAGATCATTTTTGCATTTGTTTAAATACCAAAATCAATATAGAAATTATTTAAAAAGCATGCAGTTGTTCTGCTTGTTTACATGGATATAGGGATAAAAAAGATACATACACACATGCACCCACCTTTCCATCACAAACATCATGATCCCTGACCAGACACACATTTATCCCACACACTGTTTCATTGTGATCAAAATGCATGTGATGAAAAGGTGCAAGATCACATAGATTTATGTGTAAACAGTGCTAACCTGTGCTGCCCAGTGATAAGTTTTATGTAGAAGATACTGTACATAGAAAGCCTGTGTCATAAAGCAAGGATAACAGTCCATGTTAGCACTTAAAGGTACAGTGTGTAGGATTTAGTGACATCTAGCGGTGTGGTTGCAGATTGCAACCAACTGAGTACCCCCTCCGTTCACTCCTCTCTTTCCAAGACTGTGGTAACGTGAGCCGCCGAGTGCAAAACCGTGGTAACGCTGTTCACCTCACTCAGAGGCCATCCTCGACCACGGTTTTGCACTCTGCACTTCACGTTACCACAGTTTCACAAGCATGTCGGAGAACGACAGTGGCCTTCAGTCAACGTAAAAACGTGAAAGTCTCTCTCTAGAGTCAGTGTTTGGTTTGTCTGTTCTAAGCTACTGTAGAAACATGGCGGAGCAACAAGGCGGACTCCGTGAAGAGGACCCGCTCCCTATGTAGATATGAAGGGCTCATTCTAAGCTAACGAAAACACAATGATTCTTAGTTTCAGGTGATTATACACTAATGAAAACATAGTTATGAATATTATATTCCATTTCTACTAATAGATCCACCTAAATGTTACACTGTTCCTTTAATGCAGCACGTCAACACTTTCTCCAAACATGTTGCTACACTGCTTTTCATTCTTTAGATATGTTTAGAAGTTTGTTTGCTTATCCATGGAGCAACACTCCTTTATTGGGATATTTTCTGAAACTCATTCCCTAGGGGCAGATCCTGTGCCTTTATATTCAGCACCAGCGCTGTGTCTCAGCATGCTACACCCACAAACACTTTTAATTAACACACTACTATGCATACCTTCTGGCACTACCTCATAGATAATATGGGTGTATTATGTTTCATATTTATTTCTTTACCTGATTTCTTTCGCACTTAAGTTGCTGTATTTCACATTCAGGTGGTCCCCCCCTTCTTTAAGCATATCACTTTCGTTGTTATACACCTGGACGAAGCCTGGAGCAGTCCTATTTACATATTCTCTTTCTGCTGGAGGATGCCAGAGGACCTATAAAAAGAAATACAACACCTTAACAAAATATGCTTTCTCATGAAATTTCTCAAAGTCCATCAGAGGGATTAGAGTTAGATTTACCAAGCCTGGGTCGATGCCAGAATTCAAGATGGTGTTGACTGTGTCCACTGTGTCATTTTCCTGGTTGGGACTATACAGGTCAAATATCACTGAGATGTTGTGCTGCTTGGCGAGGTTGAGCAGCTGAAGTAAGGAGGGTATAGTCTGATTCCTGGCTGTTTCCATCTCCTCTTCTGTGAGGTTGGACACTGAATGGAAAGGATCTGTCTGGAAAGTCAGAGAATACTTCCTGTAACTGTAGCATGTTGCATGATAACATATTTATGAGTGAGTGTGTGGACACTTAGCATGTGATAAAGCGCATTCCTCACCTTCAGGAACCATTTGCCTGCATTCAGGCTCTGTAATTCCTCCCAGGTCAGGCTGGTGCTGTGGCTGAAGTCTTCGCCAGGAAACTTCTCTTTGACGTTTGTCGTTCTCCGCAAAAACCCAGACTTATGGTCATGCATCAAGAAGGGAACTCTGTCTTTACTAGGTTAGAAAAACAGGAAAAAATAGCATCTGGGAGGCAACAACAATCCCAATTTTAAAGGTGCATTAAGTAATTTGTGACGCTTATTGTCCTCCGTGGAGCCATGTGTGGTATCCAAAGAGTGTGGAGTATGCTTCATTCCCTGCAAGTCGACACTTAATTCCCCAGATTGTGATTAACTTCGGTCGCACTTGTTTTAACAAATGGATAAATACAAATTTGAAAAAGCATTCATAGTGTTTGTAACTGTAATATATTATTACTCTATTGTTAAAAGGGTATTACATTTGGTGAAGAGTGCATTAGGACTTGTTTAGGACTCGAAACTCAAAATTTAGGACTTGCCTGTCTTGACTTGGGACTTTATTTGGGACTTGAGTACAAAGATAAGAGACTTATTTGTGACTTGTAAAACAATGACTTGGTCCCACCTCTGGTAAGTAATGGGGTTTAGCGAACAGTCAGCGTTATGTGTCTGCAGAAATCACTGAAATTCACTGTACCTGAGCTGTACGTCTGTCTCAAAGGCTGTCACGCCGCATGCAATGCTCCTGTTGAACGACATCATGGTGTTCTCCGGGGCCAGCTGAACACAGTGAGGACAGATGGGTGAGACACACTCACAAACTACCCTAAAGCTGTGTGAACACACACAACAACCCCACATACACAGTGTTAAGCCGAGCTTATTGGTGACCCAGCAGCACAGTAAACTAACAAGGAGGACAAAGCAGCGCAGCACATGGGGCCCTCACATGATTGGACATTTGCTCACACCTGAGCCAGGCGTATGTATTTGCTGTAATGTGAACACATAAAAATGCAGAGTCATTTAACATACCATGAAACACAACGTAATGTTATGTTAACCCTAAGAGACCCACATAGACCAGTTTTTGCAGTATATGTCACATAGAAGTGGTGTACATCATCTGAAAGCTGGGAACTTGAAGATTGATTTGAGATGCTGCTCAGCACTGTGTGACAAGTTGTTGTAATAATAAATCAGAAATAAACATGAATGAATGCATTAATTAAATAAATTGTAAAAGTGTATAAGAGCTAAGAACATTATGATAGAAGTGTATGATGTCCATTCCCATGCTCACTTATGTCTTATAAGTTGTTGCAGCAATTTTTGGGTTTGGTGAAGATTTGGTGCTAAATTTAACCATTTTTTACTACTCGAGAATTGATAAAAAATGATCAATAATCCCTCCAGAATACCACATTAAGACACCAAGACCTTGAGGAACACCATAGAAGAAGCCATGCTGTGATTTGATATCAAAAGCTTTGAACATTTGGAGATTTCTGCAAGAATTGCATTTTTCGGCGATTAGATGGCGAGCACTTCTGTTTTGTAAACTGCTCAGAAACCCCCTTATTGTCAATCTACCTAGGAAAGCCATCCATCCTCTGAATGCTCTAGGTCTCTAGTTTGTGGCTGTAAAGTTTCATGAGGCTGTGATTATCCTAGAGGTCACAACAGGTCATTTTATACAGTGAGGTCAAATTTAAAAAAAGGTCCCACTATGAAATGGCTACTATGGGGACAAACATCATCACACATGAATACAATTACCCAAACTCAAAACCCCATTTATGTAATACCAAGACCCTTTCGGATTTGTTTGCCTGAGTGTCAGTATGGAGAGATCAGACGACCAAAGGCCAGGTCAAACAGGGTGAATTTAAAAGAAAGTCTCTGTGTGTTCTGTGTTTTACCTGGCTGCAAGACAAATTTCCCCTCAAGGACAATAAAGTTAGAGTTGAAAAGAGTTGCAACACAAAGCGGGGTGGACCATGTGTACCTTCAGGCAGGGCGTTGTCAAGTAAAACAGGATGCTCACCATCGGTGCGCCGCGGTGTCCAATGAGTTTTGGTTTGTCAGGTAATTCGACAATCAGACAAGGAGACTGGATGATCAGGGGACACAGGAAGATGGCTGCTGACAGCACCACGAATATCACTGCAATCAGGAGCTTAGACCCTGCATGGTGAGAAGAACAACAAGATCTTTAGCTGTCTCTGAGCAGACGGCCTGCAGACAGAAGCCCCTTTAGAAGTGTGAGTAAATAACCAGCATTGTTTGTACAGTGGGAGTATCATGAATATCATTAGTGCTTTTCAAGTTCTTGTATCCTTTTTCCCCTTCCAGGTATTAACACATGAATATATCTATACATAGTTTTACTTACTTAGAACTTAATAAGGCTACAGCTATTTGTTAAAATACACAACTAAGTACATTTCAAGTACTGTACATAAGTACAATTCTAAGTTGTTTTACTTGAGTATTTCAATTTGATGGTACTTTATACTTCGACTCCATTATATGTCAATATTGTATTTTTTACTCCACTATACATTTATCTGACAGCTGTACTAATTATTTCACAGATTAGAATTGAAATAACAATGATCCTACAAAATACAATGCAACTGTTAAACAGTAAATTAAGTCACCTGACAGTATATAAAATGAGTAAAATTAGCTCTACCTCAGTCTAATACAATATTTAAATGCTGCTTGCATTAATAATCACAATTGTATAATATATAAAAATACTTATTGAGCCCATTTTGGTGTGTAAAGAATACTTTTACTTTTATACTTTAAGTACATTTTGCAGATAATAGTTACGTACTTTTGCTTAAGTAAAGTTTGGATTGTAGGACTTTTACTTGTAACAGAGAGTTTTGAATTGTGGTATTGCTACTTTTACTTAAGTAACAGATCTGAACTTTTCTTCCACCCCTTCATATATGTGTTTTACTTGCTGAGTTTCATAAAAAGTTAACATTTGTACAGAGGACACAAACACTAGTGTGTTATAATTTAGGGTGTTGCCAGCTGTGATATCATTATTAATGATAATTAATGAATTTCATCCATAGAAGTATACTTCAAGTTTACTTTACGAAATAAACTTAAATATAGTTCTATTATATTTCCAAGTATACTTTACTAGTAGTATACTTGTAATTGTACTACTTCAATACTTGTTGGGACTAAATTGGCCTACTTTATAATTTATTAAAGTATACTTTAAATATACTTTAAATTTAAGTGTAGTAAACTTAGTTTATGAAAGCACACTTTAAAGTATACTATCAGGAAACTATAAGCTTAATATTTTTTACTGCAAGTATACTTGTAAGTTTTCTTTAAGTGAACTCATAATACTTAGCCAAATATACTTATACTTTTCTGTATACTTTTCAGTATAAGCCAAGAATACTTGGACTTTTCTGTATACGTGTCGGTATAAGCTAAGCACACTTGAATAAACTTCTTCTTGTAAGGGTATATGTGTGTCTTTTATCACTCTTTCCTTCAGCCTATAGTAATATCTCATAATTGAGTCTTTCACAGTACAGTGATGATATTTGTGTCTGGAAAAAGGTTGTGTCTGTACACAATGTTGTAACTATGCCAGCGTTTGCTTTTAAATGAGAGACCTACATGTTTCCTTGGCCGTGTGGAAGCCCTGGAAGACGAAGGAGCTCAGTAGGGTCAACGCCCCGACAGCACCAAACTGCAAGAAAGGAGCTGTGGCCTGCCGAGAGGCCGACACGCACATCAAAAACACATGACGTACACAAATAAACAAACATTTACACTCAGTATCGTTCCCACGAGCACTTGATAAGAGCCTCGCTGTACCTGGAGTGAGAGAGGAACAATCGGCCATTCTTGTTGCCACTTGAGACTAATTCCCGTGACCCCGAAAGAGATGAATATCACTCCAAAAAATAAGAAGATCTGTGTAGAGAAAAAACAAATTCATTCATTCATTCATTCAACAGTTTGAACAAGCTCAATAGATGATGCATATCTGGAACAAGAAAGTTGGAAAGTTATATGAAATTTTATAACTCATTTCGTAAACAAAGAAAACGCCTCAAACACGTCTGCACAAAAGTATTTAAGCACACCTGATCCGTTCACTTCCCCTCCTTTCAGTTTTCACATCCCTCACCCCTCATCTTTTCATCTTTTCATCCCTTCATCCCTCTACCCACAACCTTCATCCCTCACCCCTCTTCCCTTCATCCCTCTACCCACAACCTTCATCCCTCACCCCTCATCCCTTTGTCCCCTCATCTCTTCATCCCTCTACCCACAACCTTCATCCCTCACCCCTCATCCCATCGTCCCCTCATCCCTTCATCCTCTCACCTCTTCATCCCTCACCCCTCATCTTTTCATCCCCTCATCCCTTCATCCCTTAACCCACAACCTTCATCCCTCACTCCTCATCCCTCATCCCTCACCCCTTCATCCCTCGACCCTCATCCTTTCATCCCCTCATCCCTCGTCCCCCATCCATTCATTCATCACTCTTATATCATCATTGCTCCCCTCCATCTTCAATGATCTTTGTTCGTGAAATGTTTACGGTACCTTGTGCAGCCAGTGTAAGTTGAGTGGTTCCCTTAAGGCAACTTGGAACAATGCAAAGAGCTGTAATGAACGATATTCAATTAGAAAAGTGCAAATATGTCTTCCTACTCCATGGCTGAAGAATGATGCTTCATTATAAACAAATCTCTTTTTAAAGCTGCCATAATATCTGTTCACATAGCTGTTTTATGATCCTTATTCTAAACATCCAATCTCATGCCAGTAAATAAACACTCCTGTGACAACAAGGTATAATATTCTGCAATCATTAACACAAAATGCCAACTCTATATTCTCACCAGCAGCAGAACGCAGTAGCTGGTTAACACTGCAGAAGCAATAATGATCACCATGAACCAGTTCACCCATCGTTTCAGTTTATCGAAGGCCTCCCTGATAATAGAACAAAAGAGGGCAACACAGGGTTAGCAGAGTAAAGGTCACCAATACAGAGAGAGAAGAGAGGATTCGGGGCTTTTGTGCTGGATTCAATGTGGACCATTCATCTGTACGTTTGTGATCACTCACCAGTTAACATCCTCTCGGTCATTAAAAGTAACCAGACAGATGTACATCCAGCACAGCGAGAGCAGCGACACCACAGCGACAAATGACAACCAACAGCACGCATGCTAAAATTAAAAAGAACAGGTGGAATATTATTTCAAAATGTGACACTTTGAAGCGTTTAGGTCATGAGGGGTAAAATAATAATCTTTTGTATGCTGTGTATAAATGGTAAATGGACATTTATATAGCGCTTTTCTAGTCTTCCGACCACTCAAAGCGCTTTACACTACACGTCAGCATTCACCCGTTCACACACACATTCACACACTGATGGCAGAGGCTGCTAAGGTGCCAACTTTGCCCATCAAGATCTAATCTAAATACTCATTCACACACCGATGGCTACGCCTTCAGGAGCAGTTTGGGGTTAAGTGTCTTGCTCAAGGACACATCGACATGTGACCCGGAGCAGTCGGGGATCGAACCGATTGGTGGACAACCTGCTCTACCCTCTGAGCCACAACCGCCCGTATAAGTGAAAGTATGTGTGTGTCTGTCAAGGGAATTTGATCTGAGAAGACAATAATGGAACGATGCCAACATTTTTTCATAGTTGGTTTCGTGCCCTGCACTGTTGTGACAGCTCAACACAAACAGGCCCTTCATGCTCTCTCACACTCAACAACACACCTCTCTGCCCTCTCATTTTTGTACAAAATGATAGGCCGTCACCCCCCCTCACTCCTCTATAATCCAGATAATTCCAAAACAAGCCTGTTAGAGCCTGTGAGTTTACTTATTTATCTTGGCATGGCAAATTTCATCACCATCATTGCTTCATTTTTAATGTTTTTCTTTCCTGGGAATATGTCAGTAGCTTTCTCTAAACAAAGGGATCCACTTTAATTTAAAATGAATTTAAAGCACGGGATTCAGTCCGGTGGAATGTTAATCCCAGATTACAGGGATTTGTTAAAGTTATGCTCAGTGGAAGTACAAGGAACCTGAAGACCGAAATATATGAAGTAGTTTGGAACAATTATTTCATAAACATCACACAGAGCAGTGCTGGAGGAAATCAGAACATTGAAGACTCATCTGGACTCCCTATTAGAATATATTCATATTTGAAAACTTAAAGGACCAGTGTGTAACAACTAGGGGGATCTATTGATCTATTGAAATGATAATATAATAATATAATATTAATAAATATGTTTTCTTTAGTGTATAATCACCTGAAAAGAAGAATCACTTGTGCTTGTTAGCTTAGAATGAGACATTTAAATCTCCATACGAAGAGGGTCAGACAATCCAAACACTGGCTCCAGAGAGAGCCATTCGTGTTTTGCGTCGGCCACCGTTGTTCTCCGACACGCTTGGCACACGAGAGAAGTTTAATTTGGTTGCAATCTGCAACCTCACCGCTAGATCAGGTTTATTATCGTAAATTAAACATAAAATGAGAAAAACTAAACTGAAAAAAATGAAAATAAGCATTGAAAAGTAAATTGAAACTAAATAAAAACTAAATCCTTTAAGAAAAACTAAACTAAAACTATATTTCGTTGGTTAAAAACAAATTGATTTCCGTCCACTCTTGTGTCATTTAACCACAGTGACACAATAATAAATGACATTATCCCAAACACTAACTAAAAGCAAAACCAAATAATAAAAACCATCACAAACCTAGTTAACATGAATACAAACATTACTCCTTCCTGAAATCATTCATGGCTCCTACACTAAACATGATGATCATTCCTACACAGTTCTACAACCGTGTGTTTTGTATGTATATAGCGACATACTTCTGAGCTATTGTACCTAGCTCTAACAAAAAACAAACTAAAATGTAATATAGAGAAACTAAAACTAACTTAAAAACTGAAACCAATCTAAAACTAGCAAACACACTCCCTAAAACTAAACTAAATTGAAAAGTCAAAACTTAAAATAAAATAAAGATAACTGAAAATTCATAGCTATTATAACCTTGCACCAGATGCCACTAAATCCCACACACTGCACCTTTAAATATAAACACAAATATGACTAAAAGAATACTCACCTTTCTCTTAGTTGAGCGCTTCCAGTGGCAGCTATATAAGCCCCTGCTGCAAACTCTGCAACAGCTGTCGTCTTGCGACATCACTTCTCCTTATTCACAGTGTAGGAAGTTCAGATCCCGAACACCTGATTGCATGCAGTCTGAAGAAGGATGGAGGCTTTTTCTGGATACCGAGGAGAGGCCTGACCTCTTTCACTCTAAACCAAGGAAGTGTAGGAGGGAAAATAAGGCGACTGTGACAGAAATGAGGGGGTGGAGGGGGGAGGGGGTATTAAGGCAATCCCTGCTCAATAACCCTCTCAATAGAGCCTGTGTGCAGAATGGGGGTATCACCACTGGCAGCTCTTACAATGGCCAGCACCATAGGGGATTGAGAGTAGTGCACAGAGTGAAGTCACACTGTTGGAGCCTTTGCAGTGACAGGCACGTCCATGCACAGAGAGGGAGTGGAGGAAATAAACCAACAGTTTACTTAATGACAGAGCGAAGGACACTATTTGGACACAGATAATGACGTTATAAGGGTTTAGTTTTTAGGGGTTAAGATAGGAATTTCCATGTTGATACGCAGGAGCCTGAGAACAGATGCTAGTAAACATGTTGGGGCAGATAATTCCTACAGTTGTGCCAGGTTTCAGCCTCCTCATCCAGAAGGAACATGGGGAATTACACACATTGTTTGTCACCCACCGATGAGACACATTGAGCAATAAAGCTTTCTATTGTGGAAAGGTTTGACACGGCCAACTGTTTCTTGTTGGACTTGATTTGACTTGAGGTTTTGCCAGCTATCTTCACACCTTGACTGTTCATTTCTGTGCCTGCAGTTAGAGCCTTCAGAGTGTTATATGCACATTCAAGGTTAGGACATCAAGAAGGTAAAGCTAAGATGAAACTTATATTATTCTCCAGTCTAGAATATAATGACATGTCTCTTAAAGAGAATTATGAGATTATTTAATCGAAAGTGTGCATGTTTGGACAGGTCCACACACATGAAACACAAGACACCTTGTTTCACTGCTCATTTACGAGGAAACTTGAGCTGCATGTTGAGTAATAACTGTGTGAAAGCAACCGCACTGTCAACCAGTGATGAGGTGACAAAAGAAATGTCCCACTTACAATTAAAGAATAATGAAATACTTCTTCGTGGCTGATTGCCTTACAACAGTGTCATTTTTGTTCCAGCCTAACATAGCTGGAAGACATCACTGTTTATGATTAATTGTCAATTAATCTAATTTAATACAATGTAAAATAAAGTAAAGGCTCAGCACACAGTGGTACCTGCGTTGTTGAGCAGATTAAACGATAACACAGACACACCTTGACGATCTATTCAGCCACGTTTCTGTAATCACTTGTTGGTAATGTAAACAGTAATTAAATGTAGTGGGTGCACCACTGCAATAAAACTAATGAGGGATAAAATATTCAATCAAATCCTCTTAACCAATTGATGTTTATGAAAGAGTAAACACGTGGAGGGAAGAACATCACTGTCATACTCTGCATATCTTCATGCAACTTTCTCTTGAAACAAGATAACACGGTGCAGTAAGTCTGCCGTGACTTTCCTTACTACAGTAACAGAAATTGTTTTGCCATCAAGTTTTACTTCCAACTTTTCACTCTTTAGTTTGTAATCTATTACCTAGAAATAAATTAACCAAATGCTCACAAGTGACCAGGTCAATTTCACAAGCTCTCAACCACAGCTTTCAATCACAGCAACCATTTATTCTATATTTTAATTAGAAATATGGAATTAAAGTAACTAACTAAATCACCTCAGGCATCTTAACACCCACGCACCCACATCTTGTGTATGATGTGCTTATTTTTTTTTATCTGTGTTGTGATTTTATCTTGAGGAACATTGTTGCTTAAACTTACTCATAGTGTTTTAACACCAGTTTCTTGTAAATCTTCTAGATTACAAATGTTTGCATTCTTTGGATGTTCAGGCTGCTGTTTATGTTTTTGTTATCCTTTTTTCATTCTTGTGTTTCGCTTTGCTGTCTCTATTATATTCAAATGACAATGAAGTGCATGATGACAATACCAACAAGTTGTAATGAAAAATAGCTAACATGTTTTCAATTAAATAATTACAATATATTTTATTATATTATAAATATATAACATATTTATATAAATTATGATGTGAAGAGATGGTGAATTGAAAACCTCAGTATACAAGACCATTTAGCTTCAACCTGTCAGCTTTAAGCCAAAATGTCCAAACAGAAATGATGATCTATCTATCTATCTATCTATCTATCTATCTATCTATCTATCTATCTATCTATCTATCTATCTATCTATCTATCTACCTACAGTTTATATCTATCTATCTATCTATCTATCTATCTATCTATCTATCTATCTATCTAATAAGTCAAAAGAGACTCACCATAAATCGCACCGTGTTGTTAAATTCCTCCGTGGGAAAGCCACCCTGTTAACCTCCACTGTGCTTCTCTCTCATCCTCTCCACTCTGAGCCGTGAACTGAATGTGAATGGTCCTAGATGAATGGGTGCAGGGATGAAGGGGTGTAGCCCAAACAGAGAGGAGGGAGGATCCAACCCGTTCAACTCAGGTATCAGCTTCAGAGAGAAACTTGCGGCTAAAGGGAAGAAAACTAAACATACACTGACAGTTCCTCTGCAACAGATAGAGAGAGAAAACACTTCTGCCGCTTAGGGTCACTTTGCTAACAAAGCCCATAAAAAAAAGACCAGCATGTATTTTACTGTGAGATGTAGCTAAAATAACAAAATACAAACAAATATTGCTTTTATCCAATAAGCCTTGTTATAAATAGCCCTACATAGCGTACTTGATTCAGTGTTTGACAGGTTACATGGTAGCTGTAGGCCTACTGTATGTCAGTCTGGAAAAGTGCTTTTACATTTTTAAACTGTCTTGAAATGATCACAGTGTTCACATGAATTAATTGAAACAAGATAAATATATATTTTGCTTTAAAATGTGTCAAAATAAAGATTGAGATTAGTCTTGAGCTCAGCTGGCGAGCTCCACTAGAGTTTAGAGAGTTCAGAGAGTTTCTCATCTCTCTTCCTGTTTTAAAACTATCCTTCACAAACTAAAAGTCAACAGAAATGGAAAGTAACTAGTCTACATTTACTGCAGTTGAGAGTATTTTTATTTTCTGCTACTTTGTTGTTTCACTCCACTGTAATTAATTAATACTTCTAAATACAACCAACTTTATGATGTATTATTATAGGGGATGATAAGACTTTATTGATCTTATGGGGGAATTCAAAAGCCCAGCAGTAAATATAAGCTAAGGCAATTGAAATGGGCCATTATGCACAATGAACACTTTTTCTTTTGGTACTTATTATATTTACTTATCTTATTTATATTTTGATGCAAATACTTTTGCACTTTTACTTAAACAAAATTGTTAATGCAGGACCTTTACTTGTATCATAGTATTTTACATTGTATAGCTACTTATATTGAAGTAGTACTTCTTCCACCACTGAAAATACAAGTTCATAACACAGACGTAATGTATTTACTGTAATGATACCTTGATTATAGTAACACTATACAGCCAGAGCTCTATAATGGTTTTGAATAGGGACAAGGAATACACGTTAAATGTAAGATTTACATGACTGCTCATTTCCTTGATCATGTTTTAGATTTGTTTTTGTGTTATATATGCACTGCACTTTACATACCTGTGAGTCAGCAGTGGGTCTTTATTTTACTACACTCTAAAAACTTGTAGAGACATGAAACCTGCCTGAAAAGCTCCATCACAGTGAATGTCATGTCTACGTGGCGAAGCTGTGCAGACTTGTCACACCAATCAGTCAGCACTTATATCTGAATAACATGCAACAATAATGTAACTAAAGTATAATAAATGCAGATATGTGAGGCGTTAATGTGAGCATGCAGATATCAAGCTTCTGCAAAATGATTTGCATAGTGTAATGAAAGAGCTATAACCAAATGTGATTTTACAGGAATAAGGTGTGTCGCAGTGCAGATAATACCAGACTCCTCCACTAATGTGGGTTTTTAACAGGTTTCAGCTCATGTTTGGAAACATTATGTTTGATGCCCTTGCTGATAAATCATTTAAAGGAGGTTACACATTATGCTCCATGTCATTTCAAATGAGAATGAAATGTGCAGTTTGAAAAGAGACACTTAAAAAACGCATTGGTGGAAAAAGTACTCAGATATTTTACTCAAGTAAAAGATAAGATAAGATAAGATAATATAAGATAATCCTTTTTTTAGTCCCACAGCGGGGAACTTTGCAATGTTTCAGCAGCAAAGGAGACAGTGCAAACAATAAGAGGCATCAGTAAAAAACAGAACAAGATCAAATAAATAGTAAGTAACAATAAATATATAATAATAAGTAAACAGTAAAAGAAATGAAAATACAAAAATTATAAAATATGTACAGATATAGTAGTAAAAAATATAGTAGTAGACACGAGACAGACATTATTGCACATGAAATATGAAATGTTGAAAAGGAGATTGCACAGTGTAAAAATACAATATATAATATACAATATAATAGTATTAACATATACTTAAAGTACCAAAGGTACTCATGATACAGTGTAACCCATTTCAGAATAATGCATATCATCATATTGGATTATAATCATGGGTGCATTAATGTGTACATCAGTTTAATGTTGCAGCAGGTAAAGGTGAAGATAATTTTAACTACTTTATACCCTGATAGCTTGTAAATCCCCCCTTATCTACATCTGTATTTATCAATTCAATTCAATTCAATTCAATTTTCTTTATTGGCATGACTGTCAGGTGAACAATATTGCCAAAGCGTCAATTCAATAATAAATACAAATAAAAAAAGAACAAAATAAAACAAAAACATACATATACATATATACAATTCATTAAGCAAATTACAATATATATATATATATATATTTAAAAAGAACATGTATGTAAATGGAAGAAAACAATAAAGTAATTATTTTTTGTTGTGTCAATAAAACAAACAAACAAATAAAAAACAATTAATAACAACATATTGCAATATCAAAGGATAAATGTAAAAAACAACAAAAGAACAAAAAAACAAAAAGAAAAAAAACATGAAGTAGAGGAGTAAATAAAATCATTGCACTACTGTTCCTTCACAGTGTTTACATTTCAGTATAATTGTTGGCTGCATGTTGGCGTGACGCCTCCATGCCAGTAGGCGACAGTAGGTGCACTGTAGTCATTGTTTAATACAAGAAAAAGTGTTTGTTGCTAATATTTCATTGGGGAATCTCCTAGGAAAGTACCAGACTCCTCCACTAATGTGGGATTTAATTATATTTTTTTACCGCTCCACACCCCAGCCAAAATGGTTATGTTGTTCTTTTGTTGCTTTGATATTGCAATATATTGTTATTAATTGTTTTTTTCTTTGTTTGTTTGTTTTATTGACACAGCAAACATTAATTACTTCTTTATTGTTTTCTTCCATTTACATGCATGTTCTTTTTAAATATCTATATATTGTAATTTGCTTAATGAATTGTATATATGTATACATATGTTTTCGTTTTTATTTTGTTCTTTTTTTAATTTTTATTTATTATGCCAATAACATACAAACATACACACCACATAACCATGTTGGCTGTGACTCCAGTAGTCCAGCAGGTGGCGATGAGGTGATGCGCCTCTGAGCTGGTTTGCCAACCGCCAATAAACACCACTGAAGAAGAAGAAGTGTTTGTTACTACTAGCTGGATGCTAGCTAGCCTTCCTTCAGACTGGCAGGTGAGCTAGTTTGTTATTTTATGTCTTTCACTCTACGTTTTCCATCCAGATGTTAACGTTACGCGCTATCTTCATCGTTATAGTTCAAATGATGATAGCAGTGAATGTTAGTTAAAGATTATGTGTGCTAAAGAGAGCAAAGTAGTGAGCTAGTCGAAGCTAGTAAGCTAACTGTGGCGTTAGCTAGTATCTTGTTTACATATTGCAGTGTCAAATTATCCACTATCGCTTAAAGCACGATTCATTTGATCTCTATCATCTGATCCAAATGTTCATCACTATATTCACACTGTATTATGTCAGCAGGTTTACTTTGTGGAAACTTATTTTTAGTGAAACTAATCGACCTGAACTTACATTGACATATATTGTTGTTTTTCTCCTCTTTGCTTCCTATGATGTAGTTAACATTACATACAGCCTTAATTTGTAATAATATAGACGAATTAAAGGTCCCATATCATGCTCATTTTCAGGTTCATACTTGTATTTTGTGTTTCTAGGAGAACATGTTTACATGCTTTAATGTTCAAAAAACACTTTATTTCCTTCATACTGTCTGTCTGAATATACCTGTATTCCCCTTCTGTCTGAAACGCTCCGTTTTAGCACATTTCAACGGGATTGCGTTGCTAGGAAACAGTTTGGGTCCATGTTTACTTCCTGTTGATGTTATTCATATACACTGCAACAGGAAATAAACTTGGACACATTTAGAATGTTTAGATTTAAAACAGTGTAATAGTCTAAATATTGTATATTTGTGACATCACAAATGGACAGAACTCCTAACAACTTGTTTCAAACGCACAGTTTCTGAATACAGGCTGTGTGTGTTTCTCCGTATACGTGTTTTGATAGTTTACCAGTATTTATATAACACTTAAACCTGTTTTATAATATAAAAGACATGAAAATCTCACTTTTTACAATATGGGACCTTTTAAGACAGCCATTACCTGTTTTTTATATAACAAACAGTACACTAAATCTTAAAGAACAGCTTTTCATAACAATGTGCTTTTCTTTCTTTAGGTGTTTTCATAAACAATGGATCAGAAGATTCCTTATGATGACTACCAGCTCCCAGTGGTTTTCCTGCCTTCTTATGAGAACCCACCAGCATGGATAGCCCCACAGGAGGTATGCCACTTTGTGCTTAAACCCATATACAGTATAACTGTGACAGAGAAGTTTGCTAGCTTTCAGCTGCATTTTCAGGTCTTTATTGGGGGGATGGACTTTTCTCAGTTGCCATGGAGATGGCACAGATGTCATAGGACCTAAGTATAAAACCTTGGTCTCATGATAATAGGTGATCATATCTGGGGGTGAGATCATAACATCTGTCACTGTTTAAAAGGTGGCCTCTGCTGTTAATAATAATAATAATAATAATCTTTATTTGTACAGCACCTTTCTAAACATAGTTTCAAAGTGCTTGCACAGATACAATGAAATACAGACAAAATAAAAACAACAATAAAAGAACAAAACATAGAGACCAAATAATGAGAAAACTAAAACCCCTAACCAGCGCTGTCAAAACAATAAGTTACTACACATAAGCCAAAAGAGGACAATATAAGGTGAGGGAAAAGGTGTACCAAGCTGTTGCCTTATGGAGTTAAAAAAAAGGCTTTTTTTTAAAGAGATTTAAAATTGGTAGTAGAGCTAGCTAACCTGAGGTCCCGAGGTAGGCTGTTCCACAGCCTAGGGGCATTGATGGCAAAGGCCCTGTCACCCTTAGTCACCAGCCTAGACCTGGGTACAACCAGTAAGACCTTAGTCACCAGCCTTTACCTGGGTACAACCAGTAAGACCTTAGTCACCAGCCTTTACCTGGGTACAACCAGTAAGACCTTAGTCACCAGCCTTTACCTGGGTACAACCAGTAAGGCCTTAGTCACCAGCCTAGACCTGGGTGCAACCAGTAGAGCCAAGTCAGAGGACCTCAGGTTACGCGGTGGCACATAGGGTGTAAGGAGCTCAGTGATGTAGCTTGGTGCCAAACCATGCAGAGCTTTAAAAGTTAATAATAAAATCTTAAAATCAATTCTAAATTTGACAGGCAGCCAATGAAGTGCAGTTAAAACCGGAGTGATGTGCTCAAATGTTCTCGTACCAGTGATCAGTCTAGCAGCTGCGTTTTGTACTAGTTGCAGGCAATGTATTGAAATTTGGCTGAGACTGGAATAAAGTCTGTCTGTAGTCTGTTTGCCGTGTGTCCTTGTCTCTGCATAAGATACTCTATCAACACTGAAAATCCACAACATTGGCTTATTAGTGGCTGGACGGAGAAAGATCAAGGACACTTTCAAATTTGACACCTAAGGCGAAGAAGACTGTGTGATGCCGTTGAAAACCCTGCAAATTTTGTAAATCAAAGATATTGTATAAAGAATGTACAGCCTACGAAAGAAAAGGGAAACTGATGAATGTTGCGGGCTTAAAGTTTGTCGCCCTTCACCCTCCCCCTCGTCTCGTGCTATCTGTTTGTTTGTTTTGATGTTTTGTTTATGTATTGTTCTTTTTTTTTTGTACATTTTTAGCGTATTCATCACCCTGACTACAACAATGAGCTCACCCAGTTCCTGCCTCGTACAATCGTATTGAAGAAACCTCCAGGAGCACAGCTGGGCTTCAACATCCGTGGAGGCAAGGCGTCACAGCTGGGAATCTTTATATCCAAGGTGTGTGTGTGTGTGTGTGTGTGTGTGTGTGTGTGTGTGTGTGTGTGTGTGTGTGTGTGTGTGTGTGTGTGTGTGTGTGTGTGTGTGTGTGTGTGTGTGTGTGTGTGTGTGTGTGTGTGTGTGTGTGTGTGTGAAGCCGTGTTGGCTTTTACTGGCATTCACACTTGTTGTGCTGCTGACTATTTGTTTCCACACTGTGATTTCTAATTTGTGTGTGTTGTGTTGGCAGGTGGTCCCAGACTCAGATGCCCACAGAGCCGGGCTGCAAGAGGGAGACCAGGTTCTTTCTGTGAATGAGGTTGATTTCCAAGACATAGAGCACTCAAGAGTAAGTCAGAGCAGAACTTTCAAGCTAAGATCCATTCAGATTTTAATCAACACATTATTATACAGTATCTACTACATCTTCCCTGGAATCTTCAATATTTTAACTCCCATTGAAATGACTCTGAATAACTCTAATTTCTTCCTCCTCTTTAGGCTGTAGAGATTCTGAAGACTGCGCGAGAGATACTGATGAGGGTTCGCTTCTTTCCTTACAGTAAGTCCTATTCTACTTAATCATATCAAAAGCATGACGAAATAGTCTGTACTCCGCTCTACTTTGTCTTTGATGGTCCAATCACTATTTTGTGACCATAAATAACAAATTAAATCAATTCATGTACAGTAAAGTGATGTGTTTGACTTAAATTGTAAAATTAGCCATTTGTGTGTTTCTTGACTGATCATAATTTAAAATATAGCTCTGCTTTCATGCTTTGTTTACAAACATTATTGATGCAAAACAAACCTTCAAGAGCGTCAGAGCCTTGTACTACGAAGCAAGTTCAACATACCAAGGGTAACTTCTCGTTATCTGGCTTAACTAACCCTAACAAACGAGATCCCGCTGGTGGTTATCACCTCGGTAAATCAACCCAGGGTTTCTCAGTCTGGCTATGAGCGCGTTCATA
This sequence comes from Sebastiscus tertius, assembly GCA_916701665.1. NCBI lineage: Eukaryota > Metazoa > Chordata > Actinopteri > Perciformes > Sebastidae > Sebastiscus > Sebastiscus tertius. The sequence goes on along the minus strand of CAKAOH010040866.1, from coordinate 22,045 downwards.
TAAAAGAGCTATTATTTTATATATATATTTATATAATATTATATTATATAGTTTGATCTAACGCTTCCCCTTTCATTAGTGAAAGTCAAGATTCACCTGAGAGCAACACAATTACAAAACAAGTCTTAGTAGAAATGTATATAAAATATACTTGACAGATTATGACAACTGGTTCAACCATTTAACATGTAGTGACTTATTTAGAGACTTATGTAATGCCTAAATGTTTTGGGGGGTAAGAGGATTATTTAACAGAGAACCAGTATAATACAGTTTGATCAACATTTCATAAGCAATTGATAATGTGGGAACCAGCAGACAAGTGTACATAATCATTTGCACGAATGTGTCAGCATGGTACAGTACCTGCAGACTGTATCTAAGCTGCACTTGTCAGCTGGCTGATCTCACTGCATGTCTTCAGCCACAAAACAAAAACAGGCTTTGGAGTCACTGAATTATACATACTGGTAGGCGACCAGTATTGTAACTTTGTTCTCTGTGTGTTTTCTTCTATCAGACTACCAACGGCAGAAGGAGAGGACTGTACATTAGGTGGCAGCAGAGAGAGAGAGAGAGAGAGAGAGAACACGAGAGAGTTGGACGGCTGCGTCACTGCACGTCATCACCCTCCTCCTACAGACTCTGGCCTCCATTCTGTCTCAGCTCCACGATGACTGATGTATGACTAACCGGCTCATTCAAACTCCTCCATGTAAGGACATAATGTATTCTCTCCGTTTCCCCTATCACCCAGATATTTGAGCGCTACCGAATCTACTGTGATACATGTTGATTTCTACTGTATTCACAGGAAGTGAAAGAAGCTTAATAGACATTTCACAATATGGAACTGACACATGTTTTTCTTGTCAGTCATAACATTTTAGAATTGTATTATGCTTTGCCTGTATTCACTTTTCCTTAAGCCCTATAATTACATGTTTCTACATGAAGTTATTATAACTAAGGTTCAGGAACAAAACCACGCTTCTCTCCCTCGCTAATCCAATCACCTGTGCAGACCTATATAGGTGTGTCTAACCGTCTTCTCTCAGGATTGTCTCAATTCTCACGACCGGCGCTTTGTTTATTGCTTAGACCGACACGGTGTTACTCCAGTTATCCTGTCCTATAGATTCGATTTGCTCACCACGGACTACGAGCTGCTTCTCATCCCCTCCTTTGATGATCGACCCTCAACCAATCATCCCACCGAACTCGACCCTTACCCAATCTTTCCCGCATCCTCCAGCCGTTCCAAGTAAAACTACCACACTGTACTAAGAGTGTGGTCTTTGTTAGTGAATGTAGTTTTAGACATAATATATTTTGATCAAGTACAGAGCAGCACTTGTGTGTACTGTACACGTTAGCCTTGATGACACTGATATAAAGTAGAGACACATATACACTCTAGTTTTATTAGGTATACCTAGCTAAAACTAATGCAGTCCACTACATGAGTCAAGCAATAAATCCTACCGTCATGAAAGATATGATGGTCAGCTTAAAATTGTTCAGAATCATTTCAACTCAAGATCCACTTACTAGCTTTTCCTGAAGCTTTCAACCACAGATATCTATGTTTTCAACTGCATATCACAGTTCTAATGAGTTTTCTATTGTTTCTCTTATTGATTAACTGTATGTACATGTGACTTGGATTTCAGTACGCACTGACACATGGTACAGAGACAGCAGGGCCTTATGTATTGTAAGAGCAAATGATAATGAGTGCAAGACTTCTGGTAAATATCACTGATCTAAATATCACTGTGAATATACTGTACATCAAGTTTTTTTTTTTTTTAATATTTAACCAAAAAAAAATTGTTTAGGGAATATTAAGTTGTGTAAATATATTTCAGTGACCGAGCACTACTTAAGTACATTTTTAATTGTGTTTCATACATGATGGGGTTTTACATAACCGGCTTCTGGGCTTAATGATATTGTAATTATTTAATGTATGAACTGTATATTTGAAGTGCTTCAAGTATAACTTCTAATATGCTGTTGTGTGCAGTGCATGATAAAGGTAAAGCCTGTAATCGGGTGTTTTATCTGTGTGAGTCTCTGATGTTAGCAGGATTTCAATCCAACAGAAGACTCGTTTGGGTACTTTTATCATTTTGGCCTCTCTGGTTCAAGATGAGCTTATCGGTAATATCAGCAGATAAAAGCTTTGGACGTAAAGTAAACACATTCATATAAAAGAGCTGAATACCTCTGGATGTTGCTGCAGTAACCAAGTATACAGTAAGGTCATTTGTTTGTATGTTAATACCTGCCTGTTGCATCTCAACACTGTCTTATTCCTTTGTACACTAATAATTTTCATAAATGGAATAACTTTTGGTTTTCCATCTGATGAATTTAAATACTTTTTCAGCATTTTCAGCTCACAACATTGACATGGTTAAAGAAATAAAACGTTTTGAACCCTTGTAACCTCCTCTTTGCACCTTGTTTTTGTACTTGAAGAACCTGAACCGGCTGGAAATGGACCGGTTTGCTCTGGTTCAAGCAGCCAAACTTGTTTAACTTTGTAGGTCGGTTTCTCTTGAAACTGATTGTCATCTTAAGAGGAATGCAGTCAATGACAGTGATTACCAAAGCCCGTTAACCTTGGGAGGTTTATTTTTTTTTTAAAAGTCAAGACATTATTAACATTTAATATCAAATATACTGTATGATGAAGAAAAACCTCACTAGCTCAGCCTGCAGGGCTTCATTCCAGGGTTTTTTCTCCATCATTACTTCATCTGAGCTCACAGAAACATCAAATAAATTAAATCAAAGATATTCTTTATGGTCATTCCAATCCTTCAGGTAAAGTGATATTCAACTGACAAAACTTAACTGTATCTTCATTCTCAGAGATCAACAGCTGATCCCCTCCTAGAGTGCCAATGCAAGTCTGTATAACTTAGAATAGACAGAATTAAATCACATAAAAACCTTTGAGTGCACAACGTCTGAATAAATACAATGAACCTTCAAACTGTCCTTCTGTGTTACACATTCAAGATAGAAACACAACATAATTGCTCACTAATCATGACTAAATTAACTAATGGTTAAAACAAATTATAAAACAAAATCAGTAGCAAATAGTGGCAGTGAAGTCTTTTCTTTTGTTTTGCATTAAGCTAACATACTTTGTGAAAAACAGATTTGAGCTTGACGCCCAGAGCAGCTACACAAACCCAGAACCTTTCACCAGTATTGGTTTCATATTAACATGAATGTTTTAACTAGAGCTGCAACTATTAATCAATTAGTTTAAACTATTAAATTAATCTGCAACTATTTTGATAATCTATAAATCGGTTTGAGTAATTTTCTTTAGGAAAAATAGGGCAAATTCTCTGATTCCAGCTTCTTAAATGTGAATATTTTCTGGTTTCTTTACTCCTCTATGACAGTAAACTGAATATCTTTGAGTTGTGGACAAAACAAGACATTTGAGGACGTCATCTTGGACTTTGGGAAACACCGATCAACATTTTTCACCATTTTGTGACATTTTATAGACCAAACAACTAATGGATTAATCGAGAAAATAATATGCAGATTAATCGACAATGAAAATAATCTTTAGTTGCAGCCCTAGTTTTAACTGCAACTAGCCATATAATGTGATTTAACAAAATATAAAGTGACTATCAGGCTCCGACAATTTTGATCTGACATTCAACAAAGAAAAATAATCTCACTTCACTCTACTTTCACCACTGACAGTAATCTAATCTAATTTCCATTCACAGTCACGTGTAAAGGCAAAGTGGACAACTACGCTTCATTTCTTCATTTAAAATGTGTTCATGTGTATTTTACATAGCTGCAGCTAAAAGAAGGCCCGACAAAGGACCCATTGTAAATGTAGTGCTGTATAACGCATCCAAACCCCATCACCTCCAAGTCTGTAAAACAACAAATAGGTTTTTAAAAGCTCGGCAGCAAACACTGGAGAGATGTTTAGCTAAGTTCAACATGGACTGAGGTGAATGGCAATTTGATCTGTGCTCATTTCCATCTGGTGAGACAGCTGTAAACACTTCATGCTCTTGCTCATCCCACAAGGCACACTGATTTAGATAAATATTCATGAGCATTAGGGCACCGTCACAGAGAGTCAGAGGTCTCAAGTCTTATACACAGTCCGTCCTCTTCCCGTCACTTTATTGCGATCTAACTGCTGTCCTCGCTCTCCAGCTGATCGGCCACCTTGGTGCTCTCGTCCACGTTTTCCAGCGAGCTGGCTCTCTGTATCGACAGCTCGCCGGGGTCCATCATGGGCAGGGTGCTCTGCTCCGGTTTCAACCAGGGCTTGTGGTTAGGATTGTTCTGCGCTTTCCACTCTGGGTAGTCCTGTCCCGCCTTGTGTACACACTTCATCACCTGGAAGGAGCGGGCCAAGAGAGGATACCGTTATCAGAGGGTCACACCACGCCTTTGTTCTCAGTCAACAGAGCTGAAGAAAACGCTGGTCACAAAATACTGAGTAACAGATTATGTGGCAAGCAGACACACAAGTCTAATTATTTACAGCTCTGACACAGTCTACATAAGAGTTAAATGTAAAAACTAGGGCTGTCAATCAATTCAAATATTTAATCGTTATTAATCGCACATTTTTTCATCTGTTAAAAATGCATCTTAAAAAGGAGATTTGTCAGGTATTTAATACTCTTATATAAATGGGAGTGGGCAAACATGCTTTCTTTATGCAAATGTATTTAAATATTTATTATAGGAAATCAATTACATCAAAACAATGACAAATATTGTCCAGAAACTCTCATAGGTACTGTATTTAGCATAAAAATATGCTCAAATCATAACATGGCAAACTGCAGCCCAACAGGCAACAACAGCTGTCAGTGTGTCAGTGTGCTGACTTGACTATGACTTGCCCCAAACTGCATGTGATTATCATAAAGTGGGCATGTCTGTAAAGGGGAGACTCGTGGGTACCCATAGAACCCATTTACATTCACATATCTTGAGGTCAGAGGTCAAGGGACCACTTTGAAAATGACCGTGCCAGTTTTTCCTCACCAAAATTTAACGCAGCTTTAGAGCGTTATTTCACCTTCTTCTCGACATGCTAGTATGACATGGTTGTTACCAATGGTTTCCTTAGGGTTTATATGCCGGTATATTCACTTTAGCTTTAAATCTGAGACCGCCAGCGTTAATTTATGACACAACCCACTTAAAGCCTCTGAACTCGGTTTATGTGGCTGATTAGACCTCTGCTCAGGACCGTCTGTGCGTTCCAATACCCGTACTACCATACTATTTAGTATGCCAGAAAAATAGTATGTCCCAATACACAGTATGTCAAATGCAGTATACCAGAAATAACAGGATGTCCTACTACATCTGGTCATATTTTGCAGTATGTAAGCCAGCAGGCTCCTATTCTTATTCTGACCCACAATCCTCTGTGCAGCAGATATATGAGCAAGTGGGTCAAAGTTCACGATTTGGAACGTAGCCTGTGTGGTCGTGAAGTAACTGATTGACATCTTCCGGAGTCTCCTGTTAGGTTTGTTGAACCGGTTAGGGCGGGACAAATTACACCTTATTGGTAGATGAAGATATGTGACCTAATAAATTCCCAACTCCGGCCACCTTCAACTTGAACAGAGACCTTATCAGCCAGAATAACTGACAACACGTGTGTGGGTGGTTTTTTTATCTGCCATTATTAATTCTCTAGTCTAGACTTTAAACAATCCGTCAACTAACGGATTAGTCAATCAGCAGAAAATTTAAATCGGCTACTACTGATTATTGGTTGGACAAAACAAGCAATTTGAAGACATAACCTTGGCCTTTAGGAAATAGTAGTGGACATTTTTCACTATATTCGGACAAAACGATTAGTCGATTAATCGAGAATTTAACCCACAGCCTGGCTGAAATAGTATCATCTTTTAAAATTACTTACAGACAACAGAGATATTTATATTAATTATTTTTTGCCTGTGACCTTCTGAGATTTTACCCTCTTACAGTTCTTCTTTAGATTTTTCTGCTAATTAGCTTACTGTTGATTTCATATTTACTCCTCTAAAGTAAATTAACAATTACATTATTTTCATTCTCATATCCCATTTTATATGCTCACTACTTATTGCCTTATGATGATTTAGTCTATAGAAATCACTGTTACTAGGTAAAGAAGGTCAATGTTCCGTTTAGTTAAAGGGCGTCACACTGGCAGCTTCTCACTCTCACACACACACACGTCGACACACACTTTGGTCTAAATAGTTTCAATCGGCGGAGGATATGAAACCTGAGAAACAAGTTCTGCCGAGACGGAGAGCCTCAGCTCGAGCGAAGATACTCCTTTGTCAGCAACCTCACCAGGAGAGGCCCTTAAAATGGGTTTCTATGGTTACCATTGTCCTTTAAGACACATGAAACCCTCACTCCCTTATGCGCACACACACACCTTGTACACGCTTCTTAATCACCTCGTGGACGCCCAGGCCCACACACTGATACAGTACACACTTGATGTATTTTGTAACCTTATCTTGTTTGTTGACTGGAAGTAAACAACACTTTTACTGAGAAGAGTTTGTTACGTCACTTACCCGTGGAGCCAGAACTTGAGAGCCTTGGTTTACGACCCACTTGGGAAGGGAACCTGAAGCAAAGAGATAAACTTTTTTTTAAAAAAAACTCCTCTAAAACTGTTTGGGAAGTGTGAGTGTTGGTTATGGTCTCACCTTTGGGGTCAGCTTGTGAAAGGTAAATGAAAGTGCAGCTGGTTGGTCCTATGGGCTTGATCAGGTATCCGGTGAGGATGGAGATGGCCCTAACGATGTTGCGGCCAGGAGGGTAATCCTGGAATAATGAGAAAAACTACGATTAACCAGTTTGAACTACAAACACCTCGTTCAAGACATTGGACAAGTTATGCATGTGGACACGAGACACCGTCGCTTTGAAAAAATAATAAAATAATCAAGTAAGTAGGTGTCTGAGAGTTGTAGAAATGGCACATGTGAGAGTGCGTGGAGGAGGTGGCTTACCGGGTGTTTGACTGAGAAGTTCATGATGGTGAACCCTTCTTCCGTCACCTGCCATGAACGCAGACTCACCACATCTCTGTTCTTTATGGGCTTTGGACAAACCCCTGCAAACAAAAAGACAAAAACTGGTTATATTGTGTTCCTCCATAAATACTTCACTCTACACAACAAGTGCACCCTTGTTATTACAATAAATACAGCGGCTCATCCTTCATCCCAGAGGGCTTCAGCAGCTTCACAAACGTGTTGACAGAAGAAACAGATTCTCATAACTCAGAAATGGAAGTTAAAAAGGAGACAGCACTATAATGCACTGAAACAAATCTGGTTTGAGTATGTAAATATGGAGAGAAGTCATTGTGGATGGGAAAATAATGGTAGCATTGTTTATATTTCACAACGGCTTAAAATAAAAGTGCATTTTACTGCATTATTTGCAAAGAATTTGCAGCTCTTTTGTAAAACATGATGCTTAAACCGACAATCCTGGAAGTCTCTTCTTAAAACATACTTTTATCAGAGAGCCTATCTCGATTTTACTTGACTTTTAATTTCCTTTAAAATGGTTATTTTCCTATTCTTCCTTTTTCTACACTATATTGGTTTTTATTTTTTCACAAGATTGTTTTTTATCGGTTTCTGATCGTTTATGAATTGTCGGTTTTACTTTGCTGCCTTTGTGAAGCACTTTTTAATGTGTATTTATTTTTATTTTTTCTGTCTTGTCTTTATCTCTGTTATATACAGTATACATGCATATACTTATACTTGTCTTATCTTATAATTATGTTGTTTAAAGAGAATAAAATATTAAAAAGTATTGTGGATTTTGAAAAGTGCTATAGAAATAAAGATTATTATTATTATAAAACACAAGATCAAGAACTTGGACACAAAACAAATAAAAATCTGATTTTAAATCCTGAACTGTCTTAAAATAGCCTTTTTGAAGCACTTTGTAATGTGTATTTATTTTTCATATTTTTCTATCTTGTCCTGACCTCTGTTATATATATTTATACTTGATGTAAGGTTTTGTACGGTTTGTCTTGTAATTATGTTGTTTAAAGAGAAGAGAATAAAATATTGTTTAAAAAAACGTAATGTTGATTTTCAAAAGTGTTCTACAAATAAAGATTATTATTGGTATTATTATTATTATTATAAAACATACAAGCTCAAGAACTTAGAAAAAATAAATATCATATAAATAAAAATCAGCACTGATTTTAAATCATGATTTTAAAATAGCCTTTTTGAAGCACTTTGTAATGTGTATTTATTTATTTATTTTTTCTGTCTTGTCTTGACCTCTGTTATATATACTTATACTTGATGTAAGGTTTTGTACGGTTTGTCTTGAAATTATGTTGTTTAAAGAGAATAAAATATTGTTTAAAAAAACATAATGTGGATTTTCAAAAATGCTCTACAAATAAAGATTATTATTATTATTATTATTATTATTATTATAATAAAACATACAAGATCAAGAACTTGGACACAAAACAAATAAAAATCAGCACTGATTTTAAATCATGTTAAAATAGCCTTTGTGAAGCACTTTGTAATGTGTATTTATTTTTTATTTATCTCTGTCTTGTCTTGACCTCTGTTATATATACTTATACTTGATGTACAGTTTTGTAAGGTTTGTCTTGAAATTATGTTGTTTAAAGAGAATAAAATAGTTTAAAAATGTGGATTTTCAAAAGTGCTCTACAAATAAAGATTATTATTGTTATAAAACATACAAGATTAAGATCTTGGACACAAAACAAATAATAATCAGCACTGATTTTAAATCATGAACATAGCCTAAATAAATAAATAAATAAATAATATAAAAGAATATCTTCAAAACCCAAATCAAAACTCTAAATATGCACTTTCCCTTCTCACAGTTTAAGTGTATTTCTGGTGAGCAACAGGTGCAACAGGTGCAACTGAGTGAGGCCTGCAGCTCTGTAGCTCTGTAGACTAACAGGTTTCAGTGTAGATGAATGTGATGATAGCATTGAAGAGAAGAGAAAGGAGTCCTCACATGAATAGTAGCCCACATCAGCGTTAGGAGACAGACGAGCAATGTCAAAACTGTCCAACATGGCTGGGTCCCACTTCTTACGGTAGGCGCTGTCATGAAGGACGTCGTACATGGTGGCTGCTGATACATCTTTGATTGTCATTTTACACTGAAAACACACACAGAGGACATGTGTTAGAAAAAAAAATGGGTCATATAGGATTTCTTATAACTAAAGTTGTAAAAAAAAATGAACTTACCTTGATCTTGTGGACTTTGGGGACATTATTTCCTTTATTTGCAGGAGAATTTTCGACCCACACTTGCATCCCACGCTTATCATACTTGTTGATCCAGTTGTCCGTAGATAAACACTGCTTTCTGAAGTCAGCAAACACCGCATCGTCGGGTAAAATAGACATCTTTAAATAATAAAATATGAAATCTGGCACACCTGTGCACCTGTGTGTTCACCTGTAGTCGACTCCTGGAGAGGTTTTAAGGCTTCTGTTAGCGGTGAGCCTCGGATATATATATGAGCTGATCTCCCAATCAGGTCGAGCAGGATTTCTCTCTGTTGGATTCCTGAGTCATACCTTCAGACACCTCTCCCAATGACGTCACAGCACTTCCTGATTACAGGTGTGTTACGCAGGTAGCGTAAAGACGACCAGGAAGACTATAATCCCTGTAATTTTTTTCCCAATATAATAAAGCCATTGTAGGTCAGAGGACATGAAGCAGTTCATAATAATAAAAGAGCAGTGTTGTGGTGTTTGTGGTGTCAGGAAGGCTGCATATAAATATAGTAAGTAGGCTGTGTGATACTGTGGGCAGCTCAGGGAGTGGGTGGCTGAGAATTGCTCAGTGTTGATGAGTGTGGGACATCACGACTATTAAAAAAGTACACTAACAAAAAGAAAAAAAAAACATGATTGCTTGAATTTATCCCTTACTGGGTCTACAGTTAGTTTTTTTTATTTCTAATTTGATTAAATAATGAATTACTTCCTAAAACATTGCTATAATAGATTTAAACTTAAGTTCTGATTTAATTAAATAATTTATTACAAATACCTTCCTTAAAACATGGCTGTAATAGATTCAAACTAAAGTTAGAATTTTATTAAATAATTAATTACAAATGTCTTCCTAAAACAGGACTATAGCGGATTTAAAATTAAGTTCTAATTTAATCAAATAATTCATTACAAATACCTTCCTAAAAATGTCTATAATGGATTTAAACTAAAGATCTAATTTAATTAAATAATTAATTACAAACACCTTCCTAAAACATTGACATGGGTTTAAACTTAAGGTCTAATTTGATTAAATAATTAATTACAAATACCTTCCCAAAACATGACTATAGTGGATTTAAACTTAAGTTCTAATTTAATTAAATAATCCATTACAAATACCTCCGTAAAACATGGCTATAATGGATTTAAACTAAAGATCTAATTTAATTAAATAATTCATTTCAAATACCTTCCTAAAACATGACAATAATGGGTTTAAACTTAAGGTCTAATTTGAATAAATAATTAAATACAAATTCCATCCTAAAACATGGCTATAATGGATATAAACTAAAGATCTAATTCGATTAAATAATTGATTACAAATGCCATCCTAAAACATGACTATAATGGAGAAGACTCCATTGGGTATTTATATAAACATGGCTATTTTATTTGAACTATAGCAACAGTGGTGGAAAGTAACTATGAATGAATGAATTTACTTTATTTATAAAGTGCCTTTAAGCACAGAACGCAGCACAAAGTTCTTAACAAAAAAGTGTAAAAAAATAAAAACAAATGTTATTCTTATATAAAAAAAAATAGGCTCACACACATTCATATTCAAGTAGTTGAAAGACACAGGTCTACTAGTAGTAACAGGCTGATTTGTACGAATATTGGCAATAAGAGTTATGAAACCCAGAGTTCACACAATCAGGTCTTATCTACATGTTTTCAACAGCCTCTGAGCAAAGATGTACATTGAGAAAGCAAAAGTATGTGTTATGCAATCTCATGTTCATTCTTGGCCGCACCTTTCTGTTGTAACATTACATGCCTCTGATGTATTACCTAACGAGTGGTTTCAGTCTACTGTGACACGACAGGTTTCTCACAGTCAACGGACACGCTGAGTAGTGACACTTATGGACTGCATGTTCAGGACACGAACGTCTGTTGAAATGAGAGAATCATGAATGTGCTTCTTAAAAGAAAAGGGATCACAGATGTTACATTTTGGTGAAATATCTTTATTTTATTCCATGTGATAGGCCTACACTTGTGTTTCATTAACTCTCCTTTTTATACATCAGATAATAATAGTACATTATTCACACAAACGTTGCTAAACACGAGTAGACAGCATATTTCAAATGGACAGACACAATTCAGAAGAGCACAAAGCTGAGTATTTAGTCAGTGACAAGTAATAGAAGAGCTGCTCATGTTAAAATGGTCCTTTGATGTAATTAAATACATTTTAAAACATTGTGACATTTCAAAACAAGCTACAGCAAATGACCAGTGTCTTTTGTTGTGCTATGGCTAGTTAGTTGGTTTGTGTTACACTGTGTGTGTGTGTGTATGTGTGTGTGTGTGTGTCAGCCTTTACCTGTGACTGTAAACCAAGCTACTGACTACACACACTGCAATAAAATCATTTCTAGCAGTGTGACAGGATAAAACGTTACCGGGCCCAAGTGTCGCCTTTAGGTGGAGTCCCGGCAGACACGCAAACAATAAATAAAATAAACTTTCAACATGCGTGTCAGAATCTGTACTTTTGGTCAAGCATACAATGATATCTGTATGTCAAAGTTACAAAATAAATAAACACATAAAACCAACGGTCCTACACAGGCGATAGCGATACAGCAAAGGATACTGCGACTAACTTCTCTGCGCTTTTTTTTTTTTTTTTTTTTACAGTAAGGGTGTTTGTTAGTTAAGCGTTAACTGTATCTGAGGACAAACTCTTTATCTACCAGCTCTACAAAACAACTAGTGAAGCCATGAACCAGTCAGCAGGCTTCGGTTATATTTTACAATATTGTGGCTTGATTCAGTGCACAACGTTGGTGAACAAACAAGCAAGGCATCTGTGTTCTTATCCATATAAATCCTGCATGGTGAGCATGCTGCATGTTCTTTGCAATAGTGTAATCAACACAACACAAATTCTCAATGAGATGGCGGGTACGTCATAGCGACCAAAGTGACAACTTTCCATCAGCGTGGAAAAACGAAACTTGTTTTTTTTTTTTTTTATTTCCAAAATTAGGGGCATCTAATAATGGAAAACTCCTCCTCAGATGTGTTAGTATGCGTGCAGCTAATTTAACAGCATCGGAAAGACAATTGCTATAGTTTAAATGCAGACGTAGCGTCAGGTTAGTAGCCATTCTAGTGAACGTGGGAATGTTTCCCTTTGATGATCTATTACCTCATTGTTTATACTGTTTTAAATAAGGTCTCAAATGATGGAAATTTGGTCTGCAACACACTGTTGTATTTGGCAGATGTGTTCGGTATAAATAATACCTAATGAAAAGGGTCAATTTTCAGCCTAATGTGGTAATATGATGTAAATTCACTGGTAAGATCCTGTCTCTACTTCCTCAAAATAAGAGTCAAGTCAAGAAATAATTTGAGAGATAGGATAGTTATAGGCAAACTCTCCCATTTAAAATAAAAAAGTAAAATACAACGGGCTGAGAACTCAACCTTGCAGAGTCATTTAAATAATCCCAAGCAGTTTTACTTTACAACAATGACGAGAGTAACAGCACTAAGAATCCGAACTGTGCAATAACTCATGAGCGGTTAGCTATGTCAGTCTGCAATCCTATATAATGCCATGCAACTGGATGAAAATCTGAACATATCGTTTAACGTATTCCTTGTTTTAAATGTTTACTTTTGAACCATTTCCCCCCCTACACCCACCCCCAGATTATCTGTTTCAATACAGTAATGCACATCCACACGGTTACTCTGAAAAGTCACTGAGTTGAAAATGAAAAAAAAGAAAAGACGGGTCCTCCGTCCCGATGGCGGTGAGCCAGGGGTGGAGCGAGTGGCCACTGAGAGACAAGCTGTTGGTGGGGAGGAGACAGGCTGGGTGAGGGTGAGGTGTACTAGCATGAGCAGCTGCTCTCGGTGACAGTCATCTCTGGCTGTTTCTCCAGTTTGATGTCGATCACTGAGAGGAAATGGTTAAGTAACATCATCGATGATTCGCAAATTTCACTTCAGTATTTTCTGCAGCGTTATCTGGCTGCCATTTCCTCTGTGAAATCTCTTTTCTGCAGAGTAAACTACAAGGTACCAGCTTTTCTATTTTTTTTTTTTACAGCATTAAAGCCACGGCAATGACAACTTCACAATAGCATGACAACAATTTCTGTTAAAAGCAGCTTTTAAAAGGATACTGTCCTCTTTGCTTTTCTCTGGTGTGCTGTCCATCCCAGGCAATGCAGCAGCAACACGACGGAACAGCTATAAAACAGAAGAATTTAAACATTTAACACATGTAGAAAAGGTGCAGTAAAAGAAAAATGCTGTCAAATAGGGGTGAGTGATTTAGATCAAATCTTCTATCACGGTGTACAGTATGTAATTATACTGCCATATTGATATATATTGTGATTAGGGCTGCATGATTTTGAAAAAAATATCTAATTGTGATTTACTCGACTAATATTGCAATTGTCATATGATCTAGATCATTATTCACATTTTCATTGAAAAAGTATCAAAATGTTTACGATGTGATTTCTGTGGGGATCTGTACAAAACAAACATGTTTTCTTAAGTCTGCAGAATATAATGTGATGCCAGGACATCTCTACAGCACCACAATATTTAATTTAAAATACAATACACATTTTGCCTTTAACAAATGTTGTGCCTCCTGTGATTTGAAAACTGCAGCAGGCCATATTGTGATTTTGATAACATTTTTTACAATTGTGCAGCCTGTTGTGATATAGTACATTTTCTGGAAATTCAATTGAGAAAATGTTTATACGTCAAAAATCAGACGGGAATGTATATTTTTTTCTAATCTGGTGTCTGAAATGTTAAGGCATTTGTTCGCATTGGTGAAAAAATCTTGTAAATCCATTACTGCAATATTGCAATATTACTCATTCATTTGCTCCATTCCCCACAATGGCCAAATACAACCACCGATATTGAAGGGATAGCTACTTCAGTATAAATGGAAAAATCACTGATGATGGAGAACTTTATGTTGCCTAACAATACGGCGGGGTGATATGGCAAAAATCTTCTATCACGATATAGGTCTCAATAACAATATATGTTTTCTGCTAATTCAATAAATAAATAGTTTATATGAAATAATTGCATGGTTTTGTTTACTCCTGTGTGAATTAAATACTTGACTAATAAAAAGTACTGAGTATTTTCTCAATTATCACATTTTTTGAGAAACTTCAGTTAGTATGTGTTGGTATTATCAATTTATATTATGCAATCGTGTATCATGATATCTTGATGTATGATTTCACGATGATATGATTCCACTGTAAGACGATAAATTTTCATATTGAATTATCGCCCAGCCCTACCTCACAATATATAGTATATATATATATATATATATTTATATTCACTGTATATAGTCATCACCCACCCCTACTGTCACATGGGATATACACAGTAGAGACAGAAAGTGATCAAAGTTATAAAATAGTCACTCCTAAATAATATATTTCATTGAAAAACAGGGCAAACACAAGAAGCAGTTAAAGCAGGGACACAAAATGTGATTGTAATTGCTGGTTGAGGTAACAGCATGAAAGTGAAGGTTGCCGTGCTAATCCTCCTCCACTGAGCAAACCCATTAAAGTCAGACACATTTTGAAAGCTGCAGAAGTTTTAGTGAATCAGAGAAAAAAGTACTTGAGAAAAAGTAAGCAGAGTAGCAGTAAACCTGTGAATACCGAAACATCTAAAAAGCAAAGCCTGTGGGGGGAAAACACAACCGATACAGCAGGTACTGAGGAATCATGTCATGGCGAGCCACGAGAGGGGAAAAAGGAGGCAGATAGTGTAGACTTTGAGGGCAGAATTAGCTCAACTACCTCGAGAGAGCAGAATCTCTACCTGTTTGACATTGTAGCCAGTCTTTGCGCTGGTTTCAATGAACATGACATTCAGTTCCTTAGCTCTCTGCTCACCCTCTTCCGTGGTGATCTGTCTGCTCAGGTAGAAGCAGAGGGGGGGGAGATGGACGAACAGACAGATATGGGAAGAAACATCGCAAAGAGGACAGGCCAAAAGGAGAGGGGAAGAGATGGAGAGAGAGACAAAGAGAGCTCAACACAGAATCACAAGTTTTTTTGGGGGTGAAAAAGAGAGTTGGTTAGTTTAGTTATAACACAGACAGACAGAGAGGAAGACGAAGGGAGAGAAGCTGCAGATCACTCATTCATTCAACAGCCACACCCTGATCCATATAATGAATACATGGAGGAGTTCAGCACAGGTTGGCCTCCCTAACCTAAAAGGACATCGGGACTATTTTATCAGTATTACACCTGCTGTTGCTGGACACCAACCTGTTTGACGTTATAGCCAGCCTTGGCACTGGTCTCTATGTACATCACATTGAGCTCACGAGCTTTCCTCTCTGCCGCCTCAACAGAAACTTGCCTGCCATGGTCCCGGGAAGGGAGGGGGAGGGAGTGGTGTGGAGTGTGGTGTTGAGGGGAAACACAACAAAAACAAAAAAAAAATCAAAATGACATGGAGAGAACAGAGCAGGAAAAGGAACAAAAAAAAGTATAGCAAAGAACAGAAATATGATCAAATCATAAGAAATAATAAAAACAAAAAAACATACAAATAAAAGTACTTGAATCACTAATAAAAAACGCTGGAGTATGCAAAATGCAGAGGGATGATAAAAGTCAAAATTGGATGAGATGCACTGAAGGGAAGAAAAGTGGGATTCCAGGCTTTGGCTGTCTGTAATACTTAATGCTACTCATTTTCTTAGAATAATAAAAGTCCCGTCAATGTAGGGTTGGGCGATATGGCTATAATCTTCTATCCTGATACAGGTCATTTCATATCTCAAATAACAATATATATCATGATATAGCATGTTGTCTGGTAATTCAATAAATAAATACGACAACCACATGGTAAAGCCTATTTTTGTATACTCCTGTGTGAATATCAATACTTGACAAATGAAATTGAAATGAGTATTTTCCCATTTAATTAAGAACTTTAGTGCAAAATGAACGTAAGTTTCAAGTAAAATTATAGAGAAAATATAATTAAATACTACATTTACATGCATTCACACAAATACAGAGTAATCAAATTAAGACAATAGTTCGATTTAACTGAGTTTGATCCGATTTCCTGAGAAAATTGAGCTAGTATGTGCTTATTATCAATTTAGACGACGTAATTGTGTATCACAATATCTCAATATATGATTTCATCACGATACGCTTCCATTAAAAGATGATAAATTATCATATTGAATTATCACCCAGCCTTAAGTCTATGTATCCATCATTGTAACTAGAATAAAAAAATACAATCTTTCACACATCTCACACAACCATGTACCTTTTATCCGCCAAGTCTGTTTTGTTCCCAACAAGCATGATAATGACATCACTTCCTCTCTCTGTTCTAACATCATCAATCCACTTTGAGGTTTGCTGGAATGAATTAAGATCTGTGGATGAAAAACAAAAAGCCCCACATAATTACTGTACACAGTGCACACATCAACCACATGTAGCCCCAAAAGACATAAACCATTTGGTATTCTAGCTATAGTTAAAAGTGCGCTCAAGCAGGTATTACTCTTGATTAAAAAAGGTAGAGCATCTTATGTAAGAAAAGCTCGTAGAGAAGTTGTGTTAGTCAGAAAAGGTATAAAGAAGAGAAGCTTGAAGAAGGAAAATACACTTAAGAGAGATTCTGAAGGTTATTAGCAGAAGCACATAAAGTAGTAAACCCTATAGAAAGGTTAGAGTACAGCCCTGACTCACTGGTGATGTCATAAACAACCACGGCAATGGTAGAGTCACGGATGTAGCTGGGAATTAGGCTACGAAAACGCTCCTGTCCAGCAGTGTCCCAAAGCTGGAGCCGGACCTGAGGATTGGAACGGAGGGGAAGAAAAAGGACATGGAGATAAAGAGGGGAAAAGGCTCAGAATAGGACAGTCATAAAGAAAATGCAAGCCAAGCAGCAGAGATGAAAATTGCCTTTTTATGGAGGAATGGGGGAGAATCATTCAAATGCAGAAGGGTCAGAGGTGACCAGCGTTATGCTGATAAGACATGTAAAAGTAGGCCCTGGTGAATCATTATTAGGCTGTTTTTAGAGGATCTCTGCCCATGAGGTGACATCAGAAGACATTTTCCGTTATTCCTTCCATCAGCCTCATATGTAACAGCATTTAGGAAGCACAGACCCCCCTGGACACTGCTGGAGAAATGCTTTAGTATCACCATGGCTGATGCAAACAGTCGGGAATATACCCTCATCATGCTGTCCAGTGGGGTTTGCCAGGCTAGTAAATGCTCTTTTCTTTGCCCTTCCACATACTAAGCGAAGGCCAAGGAGGTGAGGCGAGGCCATGATACCTACTGGCTATGTCATAAACCACCACAGCAGCGGCTGAGTCGCGGATGTAACTGGGGATGAGGCTGCGGAAACGCTCCTGTCCGGCCGTATCCCAGAGCTGCAGCCGAATCTGTGGCCAGCCGGGAAATGAATGTGGGAAAGGAGGGGGGAGGCGTTTCATGACCCAGCCAGGGGATGGAAGGAAAACAAAAACTTAAAATAAAGATGGAAGCTAAAAACATGATCACACGCCTAACAAAATGAATGGTAACATCTAGGATAATGTGAAAACAATATGAAATGGTGAAAAGGAAATAAATGGTGGCTATTGCTAGGGATGCACCAATACCGGATCGGATATCGGGCCGATACTGACTCAAATGGCTGGATCGGGTATCGGTGACCATGGGGTCGATTTATTCAACTCAATTCTATGTTTATATACTATATACATTATATACTGGAATTTTAGTTCCAATTTGTTGCTGCATTAAAAGGTTTACAATTGAATTGTAATTTTTTTTGCAAAGTTGCTGGTCCACGATCTATTATTTTAATAATAAATAATAATTTATTAAATTTATATCTATGTATTTATTTGTTACATTTTGTTTTACAAAGTTAGGAAAGCAATGTTTAAGTCAAGCCTGATGTTGCCTTACACATAAAAGAATAATTCCACTCACTTCCACACAGAGAGGCATACAGCTCATTAATGAAACACTGGTATTAGATCGGTACTGGGTATCGGTCGATACCCATAGCCCAGGTATTGCTATCGGTATCGGGACTGAAAAAGTCGGATCGGTGCATCCCTAGCTATTACATAAAAAGGAAATGCATGCTTTAAGCTTTTCTAACAGTTTTAAAAACTACGCCAATAGCAATGATGAGAATTACAATAAAATATTCAGGGCTTACCGTGCGATCTTCTAGGTACATGGTTTTTGACAAAAAGTCAATGCCAATTGTTGCCTGTAAAACAATCACTGCATTATAACATTGTTATAGGCATGATACTTGACAATGCATATCTTATATATCTAAGAAAAAATATCAGAAAAATGTGTCTTTGTGTATTAACCATTATCTATAGACATTTTTAACAACATTTTGACTTGTTGTGAAGCTAAAAACATGAATGGCTGTGTTCCATATATAATGCCAGTAAGTCATCATACACACTAAAAAAAGGATCTGGAACTGGAAGATCAGAGAGCAGCCATGATTCATTATCGTTATTGATTACTGTGCTTAATAAGTCATGGAAAAAGAAGTCCATTTCAAAATAATGTCTAATATTTATCTATTCAATGAATTGCTAAGACTGAGATTTAATGTTGATCACAATAACTGCAACTTTTGTGAGACTGAGATTGAAACTACTGATCATCTGTTTTTCCACTGTATATATTCTGCGTCATTCTGGGAAGATTTGCAGGACTGGCTGTCAACCAAAATCCAACTACTTGCTCCTCTCACAAGAGAAAATATTGTGTTTGGTATGAAAATGAAGGACATAAAGAGTGACTTGATATTGAACAATCTGATACTGCTGGCACATTTTTTTTATCCATGCATCCAAATGGAGGAAAATGAAACCCCTATTTTCCGTTTTCAAAAGGGACCTCGTGAACAATCATCTCAGTGTTTTAAGACTAATGAATGGACAACATGCAAAGTCTGTCCTCAGAGCTTATGAAGAACTGAACATATATGATGATGATCCCTAGAGCTACTATGGAAGAGTGCAGTCCCTATTTTATTTTTGTTATTATATTATTTTGTATAATTTAAGTTATCTTTCCTATCCAATTGTGCCTTGTATGTTAGAAGTATTGAATTTAGATTACAATGCATTAATGTTTGTAAATAAATTATCTTCAATAAAACAAAAATAAAACAAAAGTCCCATGGAAAAGATCTTTTGGAATATATTGATTAGAATACAATCAATCAGTGCCTGAACTCTACTTCTGCGTCACATTGTGATGAACATAATGTTATTACCTGATAAGTGTTGTCGAAACTGTCATACATAAACCTGGTGATGAGTGAGGTCTTCCCAACTGTACAAAACACAATAACAGACACTTTAAGACACTTGATCCTGGTAATCAAACACCATATTATACAAGGCCAAATCTCTGAAAGTAAATATTAAACACCCAATTATATTAATCCTAATAGGAAGAAAAAAACCCCCAAAGAGTCTGTTTCATTCTGAAAAGTCAGCTTTTTCAAAAACCAACATGGCTCAGTTAAAAAAAATATTGTTTCACAACAAAACTCCTCCTCCCTCCTCTGCAGTTTTATATATGTGCAAATAAATAAATAAAAAAATATTATACAAGGCCAAATCTCAGAAAGTAAATATGAAATACCCAATTGTATAAATTCTAATAGGAAGAAAAAAACCCCCTAAAGAGTCCATGACAACACATGGTGAGTAAAGCATCAGCAGCTATTATCAAAATTGTTTGTTTCACAACAAATCTCATCTCTTCACTGACCCTCAGATGATTTTCTGCCACTTACACTTCATAGTGTTCAAACACAGAGAGAGAGAGAGAGAGAGAGAGACTGAAATCTCATCTGTCACTGGATTTAAATGAATGCCTCTGACTGCAGAAAAAAAGCAGAAAGAAATAAAATAGTGTCCAGGAGGTCCTAACATCTGTCATTAAAGGAATGGTGACCTCTCCTGACACATTTCTTGTTTTTTTTTTATTATCTTTTTTTCTTGTTTTTTTTTATAATTATATAAATCCTAATAGGAAGAAGAAGAAAAAAATCAAAGAGTCCATGACAACACATGGTGAGTAAAGCATCAGCAGCTATTATCATTGATGTGATAATGTGGACTGCTGAACCCACACGCTGAGCTGGCACTATGGGTGGAGCCACACAATGTTGGAAAATGAAAATGGCTTGACTTCTCATATTTGTTTCGTTATGAAACACTGTCACATTAGACAACCACCCCTTACATACAATCACGTCTAATAATGTCAGTGTCTTGTCCCTGTAAGCTGATGTTAAATGGTAATGGTTAAAAACAGGCCGACTAGTCTGGAGCCACTCTGGCCGACGTGGCTCTCTGGAAGCTGCTGCCGTCTGAACTAGCTTTAGTTAGCTTTAAAACAGCTACACTGACAAGATGCGGATACAATTAAGTCCCTTAACGTATACGGGGTGTTATCTATGGAAGCAAAGACTCCTAACAAACTCATGAAAGCCACATTAAGGTTTCACATCAGTAGGAAACGTCGATATTAGCTAATAATGTATTTCAATGTAGCACAACTAGCTGCTAGCGTTAGCTAGAAGTAGCTAGCCAGCTAGCATTAGCTTCAGTTAGATGATGCATCACAGACTTAATGACCATTGTAAGGACCGTATACTTTAAATCAGGCAACAAACCAATACGTAGGTAAGTCACAAACCTTAATAATACTTATTATTACTCATTTTAATTGTTAAATAGAGAGATATGTGAGGCTAGCTTCAGATTTAGCATTAGCTAGCTATGCAATGACATCATCACGAGTGAGAAAAAACTATTATATCCTTTTAATCATCTTACTCTTTCTTAAACTAATGTACTTACTAACATCTTGCTGTGTATTAACAGTCTGTTAATGACCGTGTGGATAACTTTATCCTGCTAGGAGCCAGCACCTAGCAACTAGCAGGAGAAGCTAGTTGCTAGGTTACTCTTAGCCTACTTCTCCTCACATATCCCTCACATCCGACCAGGTTAAGTACCACCGTGTCTCCTTCTTACCACTCTGTTCGCCCAGAAACACGAGCTTGAACTTTCGTAGAGGGTTTCCAAACTCTCCGCCGCCGGTCGTGGTTGACATGTTTGGTCCAGAAAAGATAAACAGCTAACTAGCCTAGCTGAGTGTGCTAATGATGTGATGTCTAGACCGGAGAGGAGCAAAGTAGTGGATCTTTATCCTCTTGCACTAGCAACCACAGCTTTGTTTTCTTTAAACGCACAGAAGAGAAACAGCGCAACCAAGAGGACACTCCTATAAGAGACAACAGACATGGTAAAGACTTATTGCATGCCCCTATTTTCATTAGGATACTATGTCTTTTTATGTGTGGAACAAAGTAGTTTAATACATTTTGGCTAGACAGGAGGAGTGAACATGTATTTGTTTATTTGTTTTGCACAATTTAAGACTATACAACATAACAAAAAAAAATAAATGAATAATATACAGTGCAGGAAGAGGCAAAAAAATACAAACACTGGGCTTGTCTGAAGCCTCCACCTGTAGAGACAAGATTAA